>JAOEHI010008577.1:0-34334 GCA_025447815.1 Percopsis transmontana | reverse complement strand
TGTTTTATACTAGGGGAGTGGCCCCGACACCTACGTTGTCACAGGTGACTTTGTTGTTATTAATGCTCGACCTGCGCAAAGCGTGAGGGGAAATATCCACTTTGTGGACTGCACTGGCAGTCATCCGGGAATTCACAGAACCATAGTTAACTTTGTAACTTCCGTTTTCTGAATGAGGACATTTATCTAGCTCCTCGGGGTTCACCTTGCATATTCTTCTCGGATGATCTTTAGCACCCGCCTAACCATGTTTCCAACAGTGGTCTCTGAGGGCTGGGCGGCAGTCATCCTCCTGCCCTCTTTGCGAATTATCTCCATCAGATCTCCTAATAGAGAAAGCATATTTGGGGAAACTGAACTGTTCTAATCGTGCTTCTACTGTCAAGATGTTTATTTTAGAAAAATGTCAATGGAAAAATACAAGTTATTCAAATTAACAGGTATGTTATCCTGTATGTTTACTATTCTTTACGCTATTCTGTCACGTGACCTACTGTGACTACGCAAGGTAGATGTTAAATTCACATAATAAATCATTCCATATAGAATTTAAACTGCTAACTTTCATCGGTAGTTCAATTATTATATAAAACTCATGAGAAAATACGGTGGTCATAACCTGCGCTGCTCCATCTCGCCTGGCTTGTTATTTTGCGGAGCAACGCTGTTGTTTCTCGGGCCGTTTCTGCCGAGCCACGCAACGGTCCAGTCCCGCTTCCCCCACGCTTCAAGTCGGCTAAAAAGGCTTCGATTCTCTCGGTGAGATCCGTTTCTTTATCAGCCCCAGGCATGATGTTACAGAATGTCTTTTTCTGACGGTAGAAATTTCAGATTTCAACACATTTGCATCAGATGTATTTCTGACGCGGAAGTATACAAAGAGTTTCCGGGTTAGTCTAACAGGTCTTAAGCCTGATTGGTGGAAATGTACTGTAGAGATTCTATCCTAGACAGAATTCATAAGTTATTTTATGGAATCAGTGGAAATTGTTAAAACTTTTATTGCAATTTGCGCTTTATTATGTCATGTTGTCAGTGACTTATTTTCACAAGATATCTCATAAAGCCATATATTGTGTTTTGCTATCATACCATCATAATTAGTCTTCAGTCCATAAAATCATGTTATTAGCAGATTTATGCAGCACATTTGACTTGCATTACAAGTATTATTCTGAATAAGAAAACCGTGCACAATGGATAATGTAAATCCATCCAATATTTTATTGAATAAAAGCCCAACACAAACCTTTACAAAATTTATCAATCAACATAAAAATCACTGATTGCGTCCAACACGCATTTTCACTGTTAAAAATGTACCCATGACAGATTAAACCTTGCGAATATCAAGATGTAATATCTGTAGCCACCCACATTCACATGAAACCCTAAATTAAAAAGAAATAACAATGGATGGTTAGATTACTGTAACTGTTCATAACCTGTAAAAAAAAAAAAAAAAAAAAAAAAAAAAAATTATTATTCTATATGTGTTGGAACAAAGCAAAAAAGCGGGATATTTTACATTTCCCTTCAACTTTCAGCCTGAACTAAAATCATTGAAAATGCATGACATGGACTTGAATATCAAGATGTGGTTATTTCTTTCGTGGAAAAACTAAAAACCTCTAAATTAAAGAGAAATTTCAATCCATGTTTTGGTTTCTGGCTATTTCAATTTACGCCAATATTTAATATAGTACGTTATGTTAAAAAAAAAAATTACATGCAGATAGAAATTGAATTGACCTAATTTATATTTAATAGGATATTTCTCCCCCCGATAACTTACAAACCCGTCGATAACTGCAGAAGCAACTAAGTAGCAATAACAATATGAAAACAAACTAACAACGCCGTCAAATTTAAAGATGTAAGCAAATTAACGCAAGTTGACAAAACTTAAAAAACAAAAATTCAGTGGTTGCCAATTTTGTTTTCAAAGTAACAACAATCCACCTTGCTATCCACATAAGCCTTCACTTGATAAAAGGGCACCCATGATCTAGTTTGCTTGGCATGTTAAAAGATATTTGTACAATCGAGGGGCAGATGACATTTTCTCATGGCACAGCCATTCCAACCGAGCTCAAAAATCAAACAACTTTTTAAATGACTGAAGCAACAAGTTCTTATTCAGTAGCGTACAACATTAAAAACAGCACAGACAGAAATGTGAGGTTCAATGGAAGAGGACATCTCACAGCCGTGAAATCTCTCTCTCTGTGTTCCATTTCTCCCTACAGTGCTTTTTATGTTCCAAACCACTAAATAAGTAGGTGTATAGAGGACAGCCATTGTACTCTCCCTTACACAGCCCTGAAAACTAGAGTTCGAGTCCCTCGACCCCGCCTGCTGTTGTTCACTGAAGCTAGTCCGAGGAGGGTGGATGTTGGGATGTGTTGGCCGACTTGTAGGCAGCTTCCCTCTCCGGCTGCTCTACTCGATCAGCTTCTTTGCCTTGAAGAAGCGCCTTAGGTAGAACACCTGCCAGGTAGCCAGGCCAATGAGACAACACATGGAGAAGATGCTGAAGTATAGGACGCGCGTGTTGGTGGACTCTGAGAATAGAATGCGAGAGGTTGTCGAGTTATTGGTTAGAGAATAAAGTAAAATCTGTTCAGCCACTGGAAGTAGCAACAAAGGAACTCCTCCCTAAGGAATTGACCCCTTTCACAGAGGTTTCATAGTAGGGAAATCCAGGTGTGGCTTATAACATTAATTACAGGTCCATGTCATTTATGCATACCAGTCACAGAGCCTGAGCCAGAGCCAAGCTAACATGCGTTTAGATGACCTGACACACCCTAGAAAAACACCATAATCACGTGTGCAATGTTAAAGAGAGAACACATTACAGGCTGAGCGGGAGACCGTTTCATTACTATAATGTTCTACTCGTCAATTGACTTATGATAGCTTCTCACCATTAGTATCCCTCATTTCCTCCTCCCTCTTCTTCATGTAGGCAAAGTCATTGACGATAGACTCCGACAGGTCTTCCAGTCGCCTCAGCTCGACCTCCAGAGGCTTCAGCTTCTCCACCTTGGCAATCTGAAAAGACCGAAGACACACCCGTCTTGTAAATACTGTAGAGTAAATACTTTACTCCATCTTAATGTCTACAAATATGTTATGTTTAAATGTGCAGCAATGCCACGCACATAACAGATAATACATTTAATGTTTTATGCTTTACACTATGCAGTCTTCCTGAGCAAAGCCACACTATTTAGGTCGTTCTGTTTGTTTGGCTTTCCCAATGTGTAAAGCAGGTGGTTCCATACATCTGTTTTATGCAAATTCAAACAAAAAAGAAACCTGAATGGGGAACAAAAAAAAGAAATCTGAAAAAGAACAAAATTTAGTGTATGAATAAAGGTCGACGGTTCTTTAAATACCATGTTGATTTGATATGGATTTCCTGTTCAAACATTATGCAAGAAGGTGTGGCTCTGTCCAGCACATTGGCGTCATCCTGCTATTCACCAACGTGTGCACAATCTCACATGCATACGCAAGTGCATGCGTAAAAATCGAGTCAACCGCAGCCACCCACACGCATAGGCATGCCTACCCTTAGTGTTCTCCGGGCCCTGCCCACACAGGCACTGGGATTCACTGGCTTGCTTCTGCGCTGCACAGTGCATGCTCCCGCGCCTGTTCTTGTGCGTGGGAGGAAGGTCTTTCACAACTCTGCGCACTATTACTTAATTTCCCTCCCCTCATAGCCAACGAAGGCACCTCAGCCTCACTAGCAAAACTGAGTCCTAGAGGATAGTCTCCCCCTAATTAAACTATAGTGTAAATCAATAGGATGAAGATCAATACTGGAATTCACAGACCTATGTGGAATACATGTGCGATATTCACTAATCAAGCTTTCGTAATAAAAATGTATACAGGCATGTGTGAGGAACTATTGGTCCCCATGTATTTGGGTTTCCAGTGCGTTTTATTTTACTTACCTCTTCATAGTTTTTGGCCTCAACACCATGCTTCATGTCCAGATTGACCAGCTGGTCAGGGACCCTCCCAGTCCCTAATCGACAACAACAGTGCATTCTTCATCCCATCTCATCAACAGCAATTCGTTTTAAACAGTAAAACAGTGTTGCAAAATCCAGGGTTAAGGTTATATTAGATATTCAAAACATCGACTTCCAATTTAATTCCTTGATGGTGTTCTAGCAGTACCAGAGCACAAAATTATGGGGAAATACATTTTCTTCTATTCACTACACAATGGGCCTCGTACGCAGAAAGTATTTTTTCAGTAATGTGTACGATAGCTCTAAAAGAGTATGCCACCACTTTCTTCATATTTAGGTTTGTCAAAAAAAAGAAGAAACTTTTCATAATTCATAACCTGGATATAGCCTGCATAACATGAGATATCACCCATCACATTTCCCTTTTCTAACAACGCAAGACTACAGTACCATGTGAACCCATTTTAGTCATGGAGTAAACATTTTTATTTATTTTTTTAAATCCAATTGCATATCAATCTATTTATTTTTCATGTGACTGACTGTATGAAACTCAGGTGTCACCATGGCTGCACCGCGAACAGAACTAGTAGCTTAATATTTCTATATATATTTTAGCAGGTTGCTTATGCGTTTATAAGCTTTCATTTAATGACGTCTAAAAGAAGGTTTAATCTGTGAATTTGCAAAGCCTTTTTTTTTCTCTTCCTTAAAATGTTTATGAATGGGATGGATGGGAAGCAAAGCCTTATATGGCAGTATTGTGGTGTCAGTTGTGCCAATTCTGAAGTCCTATTAATTTACAAACAGGTGGCCTTCAACAATTTATGCAGGTCATTGAGGAGGATTTTCTCAAGTTACAAGCTATTGATGAGTCCGACTTGGCATTCTCATTAGTGCCCAGCTCACTAAAAAAGTATTAGAAAGTTCTTGCATGAGGTCCAATCTAAGCACATTTATTTAGTGTGGCCCTTTCAGGCACATTAAGAAATACAATCATAAAATCAAAAAAGACTGCATCAGAGGCCTCATAAACACAAGAAGTAGCTACATGCTCCGTTTGTACCGTCATAACTATGTTACGTGTTATACTATGAGCTTTTGTGACCACAGGGGGAGGTAATATTTTTTACATAAATAACCATTGATAATAAGATACTTACCCATGGGCGATTTACTCTCAAAGCACACCTCAAACATGTCATAGTCCTCTGTGGTGAATGCAAACTTCCCCTTCGTTGCATCCTCCTTCGAATAAAGAGTGTGGCTAGAGGAATCTGTGATCTATGAAGAAGCCAAAGATGATAATAATACCGATAGCATGGTTGAATATTATATAGCAAGTAAGCTAATGATACAAAAGGGCATAGTGTGTATTTGACTTAATCACTAAATCACTTTGTCGTGGCAATTGATCTATAATATAAAAGTGTACCTGGATGTATACTATATAGATAAAATCTAAAATGGTATTAAGGCTAAGTGAAATACACTAGGATTAAGCTCACATTGACATGGAAGCGGCTAATGCGTTTAGCTCGCTAGCTTGTGAATGCAAGCTGTATCGGGGATAAGACTGACGTGTAACATCCTCCTGAACAGCAAAACAAAGTGCGGGATACTGTCAAGAACATTAGTCAGTCGACTAATGCAATAATATAAATACACAAAAAGAGTTTAAATTCATACGTGTCAATATTACCATAGATACATTGAAAACACACAATAATGAAACAGCTAACACTAATGATTAATACCAGGAAGATTTGGCAGGGCCCAAATTTTAGCTAGCCATAAAGCTGTCTCGAAAACAACTGGGGATTCAAATTACCCAAGTAAGGATATTAGGAATCCACAGATTACATATATAGCCTATTTTTCTCTTGACTTTATACACACACATTTGACCTGGGACATGTAACGTAGAACGGAACTGTCACGGCCTTCTCATTATGTAAGCTAACGCGCAGCTAGCTACCTGACGTTAACAACTGGCGGATCTGTGCTCACCTTCAGATTCGTTTTTGTGTTGGGTTGTTCACTTATTTCATACTCCCCCGTGACCAGAACATCTTTATGAATCTCTTCGCGTAAACACTTTCTTGAGTTGACCGGTAAAAAGAAAGAAATTGAAAATACCGATTCAATGAGAACCGGTAACAGCACTAGTGCAGTGAAACGGGCCATGGCTTCCCTCAACCAACCCGAGTGAGCCAGCTGGATGAGAACGGACCCAGCTGCGGCACTTACTCGCTTACTTGTGTGAAAGTGTTCGTCGTTCTAGCGCCTCTATTGACCTGGAGAGAGAACGACGCATCAACGCGTGCAGTGTTTCTCCTAAAATATACATTCGTATCTTTGTCATTGTTATTGAAAATTATCTTTTTGGAAAGACATTGGTAAGACATTCAGCAAAATATTTTACAGTGTGTGTTCATTGCCACCACAGGGAAATGCTACACACTTCCCGCTACACACGGAGGTCAGAGTGCTGAACCAGTTTGAGAAAACCACCAACGAAGAATTTAGATGTATTTTTGGGATGCTTTTGATTTATTATGTATTTAGATATATAACGTACAGTGGGTAAGGAAAGACCCCCCCTTTCAAAGTTTGTACCCTTTGTTGCACGGCACTGAAAATATGCCGTTTTATGCCAAATTAGGCCTTTCTCCCAATTTTATTTACACAAAATAAGCCATCAAAAAATTCTAAACAATTCAGAAAATTGAATTCATATTAGAACAATAAAATACCTTCTTAGGATAGTTAAACACAACCCTAAAACAAAGGATGGAAAGGTGGGTATCCCATGGAGCACAATCAGGCCGTCCCTCCAAGCTGAATGTTTAGAGAGATGATCGGAGAGGCTACCAATAGGTTTTCATTAATGGCAAAGACTGGTCACATTTGTCTCGATAGAAGGGAAGATGGATGCTACAAATACATTAAGACTGTTGAGGAACACTAACCCTAAGTCCCCAGCAAGGAAGTTAAAAATGGGACGATAGTTCACCTTTCAACATGACAATAACCCAAAGCACACCGCCAAAGCAGTCATATAGCGGCAGGAAGGTCTTTGAGTGGCCTATATTCTGAGCCCCTTTGCAATGACTTGAAGAGGGCGTATGGACATATAATGTGATGTATAGAGGGCCTATATAAAGACATACATTAACCATAGTTTCTAAAGCAGTTGTTGATGACCTTTGAACTACATTTTAGTCTTGTAAATTGGTCTTAATCAAATAAAAAAACAATGCTGAAATGTCATGTTCAGTGAAATCCCCAAAGCTATTATTTTTCTGTCACCGGCTCAGGGATTACCCAATTAAATTATAGAACTGTCCAGTTTCCAGGGAAACATCCTTGTTACTGATCCCATGAGACAAGTCGAGGACACATTGCTGAGTGGGGGAGTCTGTCACCAAGTGAACAGTAATTATTTGAGAGAGAAATCCCACTAGTATTGTAGCTCAATGCATTAAATTTGTTCTAAGTATAGCATTTCACCCCACCCACATGCTATGAAGCTATTAGGCTTTAACCATAAGTTCACATGCTGTGCATCTCTGAATAATTACAATCTTTATTTATATCTGTAGATGTGTAACTATGAATTGAAATGCATGCCACCTTTGTTTAAAAATTTACAATTTTAAGAATAATACAAATTAATAACAACAAATCAACTGTCAAAAAGCAATATTGTTCCCACAAACATTCATAAACTCGATACCGTTTGAGCTGCACGTCAGACTTCCTGCAGGATAGACAATGACGCAAGTCGTCACATCTTTTAAATGTCCAAGATTATCAGATATTGTGTCAATTATTTCTGAAAATTCAAATCTGCTGACAAGTAGCCTAGGTGGTCGTTCAGAAATCAGTCTGCAATGGTTAAATGTGTGGATTCCAACAGCATTCGTTTTCTTCTTTGAGAGACAGAGGGGAACTCGAAATCGGCTATATCGTCATCACTGCGCTCAAGCAAGGTTTCTCTGTTTATTTTTGTTTATTACCTAAACTCTTCCTCGCGTTCTCGTTATCATTTTCCATTTTTTCTCTCCCCTATCCTCACGCTTTGGTCTCCCCCCCCCCAACATTTATATGTTGCCTGCTTCCTCCCCTGGGTTACAGCGCCGACGCAGATTGGCGTCATAGTGTTCTAATTTTACTGCTGTTGATGCTGATGTTAAAAGAAGCAATAGGCACCTGCTATTTCTGCTGCCGCCACATCTCCCAGCGGCTGGCAAAGGGGTATTAATAGAGAATTATTAGACGCTGCATGGTCGCACACAGAATCTTTGTTGAGGTAAAAGGGCCTCAAACACAAGCATAGGCTATATATAGGCTACAAAGCAAATGAGAATGAGACAATCCCTTAATAAAAAAAGTTACGTGGTCAAGTTAAGAAGTTTGTAAAAAATAAGTTGTTTATTCTGGACACTTTAGCTATGTAAAGCAAAAAAACATAGGCCTATAGGGCCTTTGGAGTGAGTCAATCTTTACAATGTTTCTTCTAGACTTAGGAAGAAGTGCAACAGCTCCACCCTCTATTGCATATTGCAAAGGGTGTGTGTAGGCCTGAAAAAAATAAAAATGCCTAAGTGTGCTGGTATCCTCCTTTTACCGCCCATCACGCAATTCCTAGAACCATTGGGCAAACTGTTTTCAAGTGAGGTAAGCTAGGCTATATCACAGATAAGAATGGGCAAATTATTTAGAAAGAATGACAAAACAAAAACGGGTGTTGATGAAGCAATTTCAAACATCAATATATCAAATATTTCAAATATCATAAATAATAACCTTTTCTCATATGTCAAATATCTTATTAATGTAAGTGTTGTAATGTTAAAGCATCAAAAGTAAAGTAAAGAGGGAAGATGGCTGGTTGAGCCCTGTTTAGCACAATAAATAAAGTTTTACCACTATCACATGGTAATTTGCTGCAGTAAAATAGTGTAATAGGCTAAGTAACCATATAAAATATGGCACTAATTATCTTTATTCAGGTCTACTTCATTTTTTAAACTTGAGTTACTCTGTGAAACACAGGATGAAGGTTTAGGTGTGCATTTCACTTTCACATCAGACTTTATAGAACTTTTTGTGAGTGGCTAATGTTATTTCAGACATTGGTTTACATTTTTCATATAGCTTCTGGCACTGTTATGAACAGCGCCCTGTGTATAGGCCTGTGTATAAATATCCCTATAGCACAGCTCAAAAAGATATAAAATAGCCTAGCCTAATCATTTAACATATTCTGAGCAGGTTCTGAATTTGCAGTTTATATCACAGGTGATACGTGTTAAGCTTATTAATTTATCATGAGCCAGAAGATATGTTAAAATGAGAAACCATGACCTGTGCCACCAACCAAGTGCAGCATGCAGGCCAATGCTATTTCTGAATATTCTGAATATACTATAAAAGACAATTTTAAGGCACGCCTGCCAGGTTGGTGAGTGACCTATCAATAATTAAAAAGGACACCACTTCCTAACCCAGACATCTGGTCTATTTCTCTTTACATCCAACTGTGTCACCCAGGGCAATAATGTTTACATGTTTTGATGGAAAAACAAAACCGTTTTGTCTAACCCACCAGAGTTTTTTAAAACCAGATAGTTTAAAACAAAGCGACTGGTCAGTGGTTAGCATTTTTTAAATAACTAGTTCTGCTCCTGGGCGGAAGGCAGCGATATGTTGCAAGATCTATATTTGGGCACGGAAGCTAAACGTCATCGCGCTGGCGTTGTAGATAAAAAAAAAAAAATGGAAAAAACGCACTGACGTAAGCAGCCTGACGTACAACAGCTAACCTTGGCAACAGACGGAACAGTAAATAGAGCCAGTGGAGGTGCGGGGAAAAGGAAAACCGATAGCCTACGTTTTAGTGATGTCCAATTTTAGATATTATCTTTATAAGTAGGCTATAGGTGTATCCCTGAAATTGTGAATCTTATCTAATGTCTTGCGTGTTTACCAAGGCACGCAAATGCATGAGCAAAGAAAGTGATTGCCACAAATAATGTGAATTTAAACAGCCTACTATGATTTATTTACACTTTCTACAAACACTATCCACTGTAAAAAAAATAAATTGGAATTTCATAAATCAAAAAACCACAACCGTTTTCACAGAAAACGTCATACAAAGACCACTCAGACCATGGTTAAAGTACATTCGTTTTTTTGTTTTTTTTCTAAATATCAAACAATGTCCAATATTCTCACATTCCATTAACCAGACATAAAACTGGATACACAAAATAACTGTATTGCTCTGGAAAAATAACACTGCAACACTATTACAGTTATCTAGCACCATTCAATTAAATATTTAGCCATTTGTAAACTCCAAAAACATTAGATGTATTGGTTAAAAACATGCTTTGACTTGCTACATAGATGAAACAGGCAAGTATAGATAAAAATAATAAATATTTCTCTTTCTGGCAGTGGTGGTAGTAGTAGTAATAATAATAATAATAATAATAATAATAATAATTATAATAATAATATGGAAGTCAATTCCATAGCCCTGTGATCTGCACAAATACCTTATACAGCAGGTAGAGGTGTCAAATAGTAATGTTATTTTGTTATTTTGAGTCCTTAAAGAGCCAACAGGGTGGGTGAGCTCAGGGAGTCTGAGGACTGGTCGTTGCCGCTGCTCTCTCTCCTGTGGGCCACGCCGCAGGTGGGGAAGGTCTCGGCCTCGGGATAGGTGAACACAAAGGAAGACGTGAAGGTGGTGCACGCAGGGGTGCAGGTCACCACGGGCGTGCACAGGGACTCAAAGTCACCGGAGCCGGCCGGGGTGTAGAGCGGCTCCCAGTCCTGGCCGGTGTATAGGGTGCTGGAGAGGTCCACCTCCGGCACGGACCGCGCCGTCTCCATCTCCGTCTTGGCCAGCAGGTCCAGAGACTCCTCCAGGGCGGAGTGATCGAGCTCGGTCATCTTCACGGGGCCACTGGAGAAGATGGAGTTGGAGGCCGACGTGAACACCGACTGGCCGGAAGTGGCAGCGGCGGAGGCTTCGGGGACGGCGTTCCTGGGATGAGGGGACACCTGCGCCGTGGAGCCGCAGGAACGGGCGGGAGAAACCGAGGTGAGGGGGAAGACCGTGTCCAGGTCCGAGGGGATTTTGCAGATGGGCTTGTGGGCCGCCAGGATAAACTCCAGCTTCTCCTTCTCCTTCAAAAGGCTGGCAATGTCGTTTTGAAGGCTGGACTTCTCATCCTCCAGCTCGTCAGTTTCCTGCCAAAAGATGACAAAATTACATTAATTTGGCTGTTGGTCAACACAGCAGTTGGCACGATCAGGAAACGCCTGATGAATGTGCACCGCAGTTGTGAAATACTTACAGCTTGCAGTGTGTCGGTAAGCTCTCGCCTCCTGTTGCGGCATTTTGCCGCCGCCTGCTTGTTTCTCTCTCTGCGAATTCTCCTCTTCTCTTCTTCCTCAGGTGAAACCTACACAGAAAAGACATTGGGTCTCAGATTAATTGTCCACAGGTAATGTATGTTTTGTAATTCAAGGCAAGCCATTTGGTATGCAAAGTTTTATTTATTAAAAAAGAAAAGAAAAATTAAAAAAAAGATTGTTACCTGTTCCACCCTGCCCCTCCTGGAGGAGCCGTGAGCCTTGGAGGTGTGTTGAGACCTCATAGCTGCTCTGGAGTAAGCCGAGCTGGAGTTGGCGCGGTAGGGATGAGCTCTGTTGGGAGGGGCCACAGAAGAGACCAGTGGCTGGACCATCCACTGCAGGTCTGGGCTTGCGGAGATGGCTGTGACAGTGGGGATGAAGGAGGAATTCGATGCTGTCAAGTCAGTGAAGTCCTGCTGGAAGTGAAGGGAAATCATTAGTACACTGAATATATAGTTGGGAGTGGGAGGTGCACCACATAAATATTAAGGGATGTTGGAGAGGTTATAAATATCAACATGATGTCAGCTATGACGTTACATGTATCCCAGGAGTTTCCAGGTAAATATATAAAGATTGATCCAGCAGGGCTATGGAAAAGCATTACTGTATCAATTGCTGAATAACAGTCATCTAGACTGCTGTGTCGCAAACCATATTTGCATTAATAAGCGTAGGTCTAGGTCTACTTTAATGTATCTAAAACAAACTGTAGCCTATATTGCCGTAATCCACGCCAAGTAACATTAACAGCGATGTTATTCATTTGCAACCATCCAACCGTAACAACAAAGATTTGGCTATTTGATTTATAAACTTGGCGTACCTGAGACTGGGGAGATCCCATGCTAGAGTAAGATCCAGCTGGTGAATGATAATATCCCGAATTGTCACCGGCTGGTGAAGCAGTGCTACAGCGAGAGGAACCGTCGCAATCCGTGTTGAAACCGGTGAACATCATCGTTTCAAAAGAGCAAAATGTCCAAACTCCAAAGAAAGGCCTATACCGAGGTGTGTGAACTTCTGCGGTGGGAATCCCAAGTCCTATTTAGCGTAAACGTTTCGTTTTACTTATTCAGTTGCTGAAAGCTTGACTGTTCAACTGACTGCAGACTGCGCTTTTATAGGCTGTTTTTGGCCCAGAGTGACGTAGGCATGTGAAATGAGCCTCGCCCAAAAATCAAAATCAAAATATACTTTGCAAATAAGCTGCCAAGCAACCTACTGAGCATTTTTGTATGCAACAAGTTAAAATAATACATACGCTTAATGTTTAATTACAGTTCCAACTATTTTAGGTGTAACGTTACATTTTGAAAACTTCATGATACCCTCTTCTCAAGAAATGGAACGTTCCAGAAACGGGATCCCCAATACGTAGTTTTCCATATATGGTGCATCCTGTGAAAAGGCGGACCTTGATGGGAAATGCACCATCAGAGGATTGGCCGACAGCAACATGACGTTATGTAAGACAACAAACACAGAAGCTGTTGTGAAAACCTAGAAGTGAGATAACGGTCAACAAAAGGGCAGCTTATGCCGAATTGCACCAAAAGCAAATTTGCAAATGCAGATCTCTTGTTAAGCTAAATGTTCCCTACTAAACAAATGTTTCACATCAACAACAATAGATTTATTGAGTGACAAATCAACAACGGTAGGCCTATAACAGATCAACGTAGGCTGTATAAATCCTTGTTAGAAAGTTAATTAAAGTTAACTCATGGGCTCATGAGACATTTTCTGACTCAGTTATGTATTTAGTTATATTAGATTCTGTTCTGATTAATAGAAAAATATATCACCACACTGAATAGAACATTCTAAAGGCCTATATGCTAACTTAAACATATTAGTATATGTGTAGCCTATACAATATTGTATTTATTTATGCATTTATTGATCTGTTTATTTACTTATTTAATATTGTGTGAGAGATAGGCCTATAAATTGTAAACATACCACACTACAGGTAGCCTGCTGGGTCACATGTTGTAGGCTACCATGTTGCAGGTTCATGCTAAAACACGATCCGTCTTGCGTGTGTACTTTGCCCTCGGGCGACGTTTGCACTTTTGTCTACAGGGAGGGGTACCTGGCTTAAAATTGTACTAGGCCTACCCAACAGGTTGTATAAGTGAAACGTTACTGTTTCATATTTATGTTTCTCCTTCGTATTAGCATACAGGTTCCTATAGCCTATAGCCTAGGTCTTCCCCGTGATTGTTTAGAGCCCCAAGTCTGTGGGAATCCCCTCTGTCATTTGCACAAAAGCCTTATTATCCCACTGAATGTCAAGACTTAACGGGCATACCTAAGGTTTAAACATTTGCAAATTGATTCATTCTCTAAAATATTTGTATTATTTTTTATGATATTTCTAGTTAAATAATCCAAGTATCTTATGTTATAGTTGTATTGTGTAGAAAAATATGTGCCGTTATTTTATTTAAAATTCTGAAATAAAAGTATAATACATATACTTTTATTTTATGTATAATATTGCTATCTCAGCAGTTTCACATACATAGGCTATCGCAGAGAGGGCTCATGACATGATTCCCGCATTCATGTTTTGTTGAACATTCCTTGTTGCCTTGGCAACACTCCTCCCCTAAGCGTCCGTGACGCTCTCGTTTTGCATAGCACGCTCTGTTTTCTGTGTGTGAAGCCATGGGACACCATACGCTTCTGGAAGGAGCGAAGGACACAATATATTTACTTAGCAACCTATTCAAATTGTTTCTTGAAATGGTTGTTAGGAGCCATATGGTATGTGAAGCTTACGTTCATTTTGCAGAGTTGTAAAACCACTTAAGTGGTCCTGTGAACCACTTATTGCAAATTGGAACCATGTTAACGTCTTGCGAACAAGATTTACAAAAATTATCTAGGAATCCTACTCTAGACTAGGCCTAACGTTACCGGTAGGCCTACTCAAAAGAACAATTGATACGTGCCATATGCTATTGCCTAGAGAATAAATAAGACCACGAGTAGGCCTAATAAAATATAGAGGAAACGGGCGTTTTTTTTTAATGTGATAGCCTAGCCGTATTCACATTGAGTTTTGGTTCATTTATGCATATGCTATTTTGCTATGCTATACGTTGCTGTGATCCCTGGAAAAGTAACGGTTTTTGATGCCGATCAACGTTAGGTCTGTAGGCATCACATATAGCCACTTTACGGGAAAGAGAGTTTGATGAGATACACAGGCTAAAGCTAGGCTACATTTACAAATAGACGATCTAGCCATATAGGCTAGGCATAGGTCTACTATGTTGTAAATAAAGGCAGTCTATTATTCTATTGAAATTGTAATGAGCGCTATGATCTGTTCAACTTGCATGAGCTAATTTTAACGACTGATGTCATGCAGTCTAAAAATAAACTCGACTGCGTTCCTGTAGGATAGTCTACTAGCCTACGGTACGCTCAAACGACTCTGATGAAAACATTCTTTTTCTAACAGGCTATTGAGGGGTGTCTGTAATATGTCAAACCCTTGAACTCAGTTGCTTTGAGAAGCGACTAAATAAACGCCAGTGCCAGTAAATAACCTAACCGGGTGTGACTGCCGGGAAACGGCAAAGAACGCTTGCTCCTCGTTCAGGAAAGAGAGGCCCCTCTATTCACGTTCCATCACTTTCACTTGACAGGATTTGTGATTTTCTGCGTGCTAAATAGGCCTATAACAGAGATAAAGCCTAATATGTCATGTGATAATTACTGTAAGGCTGCACCTGCACAGAAATTGCACTGAAATCGGATTAGATGCGGATGGAGAACAGTCAAATGCATTGCTTCATAGCACACATGTCTGTTTATTTTGTGCTTGGTTATCCATTGGCTTATGTTCGACAAATTGAAGGCTACCCGTGTTAATCGGAAACGCCATATATGGTCCGCATCGTCTACTTAGCGATTGCTGCTGCTTTCTCTGCTTTACTGCAACGCTGGAAGGCTGGAGTCCATTCATATGCAGGTTACACTTGGATCATAGGCTATAGATTTCACAACGTAACTATGGGATGATATAGTGTAAGATATTTGGACTATGAGGAAAATTGAAACGTAGTCCATCGATTGTTATTTAAATCAATAAATAGGGCCAGTGATTAGGCTACTGTGGTAGGCCTATTTGAAATTACATAACCAATAACCTACACAACATATGACACCTGCAATATTTGAAATTCTATTGCCTAGCTTTTGTCGCAAGAAATTGGTCGAATGGGCAGGTTACTGATAGCCTATGTTGTACTGGTCATAAAGGAACTAGGCCTATTATCTTTCTAAATAAAAGTGATATGTGGGCCTATACTATAGGCCTACACAAATGTTGACACAAAGGGAACGTTGACATGTAACCTATATATGCAGATGCTGCATACATATGACGTTGTTCATACATTTGGTAGAAGGTACTTCCTGAAGGGGGTCCGCTTAACACACAATTTGTAATGTCAGAATAAAGAATATTGATTTGACGTTCCATTTTTTAATGAAAAGCTTGGGCTATTATACGTCTTCTTATGTGTTTGGCGTTTCGTGTGTTGCGTTGAAAAAACATCGGTTTGCATCCATTTCCCCTCTTACAACCTCTCCTTTCCTGAAATGGTTTGGTCGCGCCACATAGATTTCATTCATAAAATTCCAGCTCACTATAAAAGGCGGGCTTCCCCACTATCTGCACAGTTACCATTTATGATCTCGGCAATGGAATATACAAGTAGGCGATAAAGGCGTTAAAAATCTGCGTTATAGCTATACGACATAATATATTTCTATTCTTTAGATTTTTTGTTGTTGTTGCAGCCTGACATGCACCCTGACACGGAATACGACTCCTCGTCCAGCTGTAGCATAGCATCGCCTGGCGGGGACACCCCCGCGTGCAGCCAGCATCCTCCTGACTCGCTTGGTAGCGCATCATCAATGGACAGAAACAAGGTAGAACCCGGAGCATTGTTTTTAATGATCAAATAAAAGATGCTCGGAGGATAAAGCTGGGTGTCAATTCACGAACCTGTCGCTGCAGTCTATAACAGCTATTAATAGACTCTCATAATTCTTGACACATAGCGGCTAATTGGACACGCGTAATCTATATTGTTATTATGCACGACCAAACTAACAAACAGACGCACAATTGCACAATGTGTGTGGGCAAGACATTTGTAGTTCTTTGGTGTCGAGTCTCATTAAGAAAACCTGTTATGTCTTGACCGTGACCTTTCAATGGGCTACAGAATAATAGGCGTAGGCTATAATGACGTTTAGCCTAACATTGTGATTATCGTAAGTGGGTTACCAGCAGCGGTGAGCGTGAAAGAATGTGGCATTTTTTCCGTGGAAAATTAGACATTTTTGCCTTTGGTACCACGTCATTTAGAATCGCACGCTGACGTGGTGACTATAAGACATCAATTAGCGCGTGATGTGATGTATTTTGCAGGACACTGTAACAAGTGCATCAGAGTCCTTTGTTCCTACGGTGACTGCAATCTCAACCTCCCCGGATCTGAAGTGGATGGTGCAGCCGACGGTCATCACGTCTATCACCCCCTCCCCCCGCCGATCCAAGGCGAAGCCTCACATTAGCGCAGCCCCGTCGTCTTCCCAAGCAGGTGGCCACACGGCACCGCCAGGCAACAGGAAAGGAGAGAAAAAACAGGTATAGACATGCCCTAAATCGTGACTGAAACGAAAGAGTGTTCGAACACGCATGCAATGTGCGTGCACGTGATTGAGAGAGGATTGTGCCAGTGGTGCAGTATTCTTCTGAGGCTCTGACGATCATTTTTGAAGGAGCTATCGGTTTGCGCCGAACAAGTGCTCCCTATGCAAGCATACTGCAATGAGGAAACATTGTTTTCTTGGCAAGTGAATTAGTCTTTCAGAGCCAAACGCTGATGTGGCAAGAATCTCCAGGATGCACATTTAAATTAATCTCCATTTGTGATTGATTTTAGCCCTCGAAAGAGGAGGAAGAAAGGAGGAGGATCAGAAGGGAGAGGAATAAAATCGCTGCTGCTAAGTGCCGTAATAGACGAAGGGAGCTAACAGACACCTTGCAAGCTGTAAGTATGACGCCGTTCAAGTGCTTCACAGAATTGTCCTCATAAAATCAGGTCATACCTGACATCAGATGGGATTTTAAGACTATAAATTGTGTGTAGTATGTATATGTATACATATAGGCCTGTATCTATGTAGGATTTGTACGGTGTAGGCCTAACATCTCACATTGTTTTCTGTTCACCTTTCCCAATCCCTCAGGAAACCGATCAACTTGAAGAAGAGAAGGCAGCCTTGCAGACTGAAATAGACGATCTTCTTAAAGAAAAAGAGCGCCTCGAGCAGATCTTATCCTCCCACAAACCAACATGCAAACTACCTAGCGGCAGTGACGAGGACGACGTGGAAGAAGCTCGTGCCATGCAGCAGGACCCACCAGCCTTCCCACAGCCGCTCTCCCTGGCGGGCGGGGACAAGACCTCAGAGAGCGACGCGGCCCTCTTGGAGAGCTCCATGATCCAGGATATGGACCCGCCCCCCATCAGCATCAGCCCCACTGCCATTTTAGGGAACTCCGACATCCTTCTGTGCTCAAGCGCAGAAGGGGAGCCGCTTGAGGACCTTAAGGGAGATGATCTAGATGATCTGGTTCCCAGCCTGGAGATGACAGTGACCGATGAGGTGGCCGCATCGGTCCCCGACATCGACCTGGGCGGGCCCTTCTGTCTCTCAGACTGGGAGACCCTGTACAAGTCCGTGGCAAATGACCTTGAGTCCCTGAACACGCCGGTCGAGTCTTCCAGCCCCTCATGCAGCAATCACTGCTCTGTGTTTTCCTTCAATTGCTCCGAGATCGATTCCCTGGCCGAGGGTTGCGAGAGCCTCAAGGGGGGCCACGGCACATCTGACTTCACAAAAGATAGTCTCAATTCTCCGACACTTCTGGCCCTGTGAACGTGAACCCGTTATGCAACATGTTTGGACATAGTTATATGTGGGCTATGACCAGCCGACAAGCTAAGGTCTCTTATCCAATGATGTTTTGTAGTGTTCGTTTTCAATGTTGTGGAAATCAGAGACCATATATATATATAGATATATATATATCTATATATATATAGATATATATATATGACAAGTTTTTGTGACTGTGACAGGGTTTACTTCCTCTCTTATGGTGCAATGGCAGTGAGTGCTGTTCCTTCTCTGGAATGAGATTTTGTGCTGGTATCAAAATGCATGCCAAAAAGAATTATATTAATGTATAAGAGGCTGCAACTTTTAACATTTTTCATCCCCAAATGCAATGTGAATATAGACTGTGCTTGAAACGTGAATACTGTTGAATCATATGTTGTGCTGTAACAAGTGACAATAACAGGTTTACTAATGTGTAGCGTGCATCTATCATCTTACTGTATGTAAAGACCGTATTTATACAGTCTATGGTAAAGACATGTCTTATTTTCCCAAAGTTTTCCATGAAAACATCCTGTCGTGTATTTTATCAAGATGTATTTTATGACAGTTTATTTTTTTACTTGATTAATCAGATGCACAAATATATCACCAAAAATAAAATATATATATATATATATACACATCAACCACAATTTCCTACAGTTGTTTAGTCAAAAATGTTGCAGTAGGCTAGCCAATTCAAATTTGGCATGCAGCAAACGTAGCACTTCTGTCTATTCTTTTGTGTCCGTCTGTTCTGCGATTGAATGTTATCAGCAATTGCATCATGTTTTAATTAGTAGGCGTAAAAATACGTTCATTGTTTATAGATATGCTCTCGAATATTCTCACTGTCATGAGTATAAACGTATAATCTATCTTTAGTCACGAGAACCCGATTTCACAGCATTAAGCGTGGAGTGCATAGGCCTACGTCAGGGCGCGCTTGCTCTCCGTATAATGCCGTTTCGCTTCCATTGACCATATTTGGCAAATGCAGTTGTTTTGTTACCATGGAGACGGTGTCAGATTTCCATTCTGCAGACTTTACCGGAAAGACAAAGTACCGAACAAGCGTTGTTGTGAGAAACAACACAGCCTATGCAAAAATAATCAGGGTGCATTACAAAACAGCAGGCCTTCCCGAGCAATCGAATGGGAGTGATCTTCGCGAATAAGCTCTGCAGTTACCATGGAGAATGGCAGACATTGGTTTTGCTCAAGAGTAGGCTAACCTAATAAAATATTAATGTAATCTGTTATGCTTTTGATTACGACAGGGCAACGATGTCCACATGTAGCCTATCGTAGCTATATGAATGGGGCGCGTCGAATAAGGCTACAATATATGTTTTGAAGTAACCATTTTCGAGTAGTGGCCAATGTTCTGAAACGTTCGAGGATCTCACTACATAATAGGCTATGCTATGCCATCACCAGAGGGCGATAGAGTATAGATAGTGGCAAATGCTGGATGTCGAATGGCACATGCCTATAATGCTAAAGTGTTAGGATGAATAGGATAATCATGAGCTATTTGACTTTTATTGTGCTCGTTTTAAAAGGCTACTCATCGCCCTAATGGGTAGATGAATGCACTAATTAATGGATGGAGCTAAAACGGAGCCAAATGAATTCTTGGCCGCCAACATGAACTCACGGATTATATATTTATCAGACCTTTAGAGGATAGGCTAAGATTGATTGTCTGCATGTGTGAATGTAAAATGACAGATCAGTGTATGATTCAATGGATCTAGGAAGACTGGGTCACCTTACAGCGTGGATGCTAACGTTATATGGAGAAAACAACAGTTGCTGTGGAAGTGGAACAGAGTTATGGGGTTGATTTTGACAGACTGTCAAGATGTCCAAATGCAACGGTAAATGTTCCTGGATTTTTGTTATTAGCAATAAAGGAAACACATTACGATAAATTAATTTGCAATTGTGGTTAAATTGTGAACTTCAGTTTCACAGTTTCAAAGAACCCGTCTAGGATGGTGTTATATATTAACGTGATCTGAGATTATTTTTGATGAAAAAAAGGAAGGAAGAAGAAGGTAGAAGAAGTGGTAGTAAAAATAAATATGTCTTGATGTCTGTAATGTGGTGATAGATTATGAGTCACAATAACGTCTGGAGGTAGGCTAGTTTGGGTATTTCCCCTATAATTTAGAAACTGATGAACAGCAACATTTTACCCGGCCATATATTCTGTATTATTATTCAGTATTCTGTATCCCAGTTAGCTCACATAAACATAAAAACACAATACATTCGTTAATTTTGTAATATAATTGAATAAAATGTGTACCTAATGGATGAGTGTGACAATATCTGAAAAATAAGTTAAAACAAATATCTGGGCAGGAATAATGGAAGGAATAGGAAGGAATAATGCTTAAATTGAGAAAAACTGCAAAACCACCAACTCATTTATCATTTGGGCAGCTGTTGGCCAGTGCATCCACAACCTACTGTATGTGAAATAAATGAATAGTATGTTGGAGGATAGAATGCAATATTGACGTGTGGGTAAAAATATACAGTATGTACAGAAACATAATGTCTGGTATTTCAAACTGGGCCAGGGAACCAGAACCTTTAAGAACCACTTTTCATTGTCGGCAGCAGGATCAAACCAAATCAGGATTTACTGTTCACTGATTTTCGCACTGTTCCAATACATTCAGACATTCATCTGGATACTGTAAAATACACAGCACGTGTTTATACAGCAAAGCAAACAAGACAAGGTGAAAAATGATCTGGCTTACACACTATAGTTTGATTTGCATTTGTGCACGAACTTAATATGTTCTGCATATTTGTGTTATATTTTCATTACAATATCATTTTCAAGGATTATTAGTCTTGGCAGCCTCTGGTACCCGTGAGTGGCCGACCAGGGCAAGGACCATGTGTGTTCATATGCTGAGTGACATGGCTGACATTTCTTAATAGGTACACAAAGAGTATCTACCGTATACTTGTATACTCCAAAAAGAGAGAGCCTTTGTCTTGGATGTGCAGCAGAACTACCTCTGAATCCTTTGCTTTTATTTCTGCTTTCCCCCCCCTAGATGCCTCTAGATTACTTGTCATCTCTGTTAAGAGAGACTGTGACGCACTCCCCCCCCCATATCCCCTCAGATGCTGGACATAAATCACTGCGGAACCAAATTAGAATCTAAAACGGGAACACAGTAAAGGGGTATTTTTGTAAGCCTCGGATAGCTCAGCTGCCTGTTCCAGGTGGAGTGGAAATAGTATTGTATTAAACTGTCATTTTGACGCCGAGGATTATCACTTATCCAAGTAAAGATGCAAGACATGTTCAAACTGGTTTAATCAGTGATTAATGATTATGCAATTGTTTGAAATACCGGTACAGTATATATATATGAATTTTTAGCATTTTCTGCACAAGATAAAGAAAGAATTAGAGTGTATGAAATAAACTTTTCAAAAGTTATAATAAATTTAGTGATCAGTGTAAAAAAATACAGAAAACGTGATTTAGAATGTTCTTAGAATTCCTCTCCTAACATTCTCTTTCTCACCAAAACATAAACATGATATACATGAAAACTGATAATAAAGACAGACACAATAGTTTAAATTTATTTAGTCTATTAATTTATATATAAGCAAATGTCAATAAGAATGACAGATTTAAACATAACAATAATTGTAGTTCACATGAAGTAAATATATATTTATTTAAGACCATTTCAGACTAGAGACATAAAATGCATTTTATTCAACAGATAAAACTACTACTGACTTATTATGAAGAAAGGATCTTTAATATAATCAGTATAATATGAAAACTATAGAATACAACCAATTTATAAAAGTAGTACACCTACTACCTAATGTACACCTAAGGGACGGCACAGAGTAAACGGTATTGGAACTGGCGCTTCTGTGTCCCTATCAGCATCTGGAAAAGACATGGGGTCAGAGAAGCGTCTGCACTTCCTCCCTGAAACAGGATCTATGGAAGAATGACTAACCAACACCAAACCAACCAAATAAAATGAATTAATAGAAATGTAAGTTTTGGAAAAACAAGGCTTGTCATCATTGGAGGCAATCTCAATGCAGAGAGATATCAAGATGAAATTCTGCAACCAGCGGCTATTCCATATCTCCACAGTCTGGGACCAAACTCTATGCTCCAAGATGAGAACGCTCGTCCCCACAGAGCAGGGTTTATCAGAGACTACCACCAGAGTTTGGGAGTGGAGAGGATGGATTGGCCTGCCAGCAGTCCTGACCTCAACCCCATTGAACACCTGTGGGATCAGCTTGGGCGTGCTGTTGGTGCCAGAGTGACCAACGCAACCACGTTGGCTGACTTGCGACAAATGCTGGTTGAAGAATGGGATGCCATCCCACAGAAGTGTGTGACCAGGCTGGTGACCAGCATGAGGAGGAGATGCCAGGCTGTTGTGGCTGTGTATGGTTCTTCCACACGCTACTGACGCTCCTGTTTGTCAAATGAATAAATTGTAAAATTGCCAATATGTCTTGTTACTTCAGACTTCAATCACCCAATCCACCAAACAAGAGTCAACGGCATTGTCAGAGAAGATTTGGTAACATTTTCATGGGCGCAACCCACATACTCAACTCTGCTACTCATCCTACAAATGCATGTTCCTTAAAAATGTGGCACCATTTAAAAGGGAAATAATCAGGCTTTCCAATGGTATAAGATTTATTGCCAAGAAGCATTGTTACAAAAAATAAATAATCTACCAAAAACACATTTCCTTACTTTTTCTGCGTAGTTTATATATAGCCTACACACTGTATATATACTGTATATATAACCTAAAAACAAACAAACAAAATCAAACCAAAAAACAAGCACCAATCTATCTGTCATTGTTAATATGTAACTTAAACAGGACTAAACTAAAGTAACAGCAGGATGCATTAACTGTCAATTTCGAAAGATTGGATAGTTTTCTTATAATGATAAACAACGATTTATTTTTATGTAGAAAGGCAGTTTAAGGGTGTAGTTTCCAGTGCACCCGCTAGAGGGACGCAGACTTCAGATCAGCAGTCAAACTAAAGTTGATTTTTTTCGCTGGAATTATATGGAAGCCCGATCAATGACATCACTAAATTTAGTTAAATATACATTTAGAAATAATATACATATAAAATAATCCAAAGCAAGTTCATTTTGGGTCAGTACTCATTGTGTTTTATAAAACAAAGAAGGGATTAAAAAAAATCCATGTACAGTACCATTTATAGAATTATTTTGACACCAGGAACTTCAATCAAGTCCAATCAATGTTTTCCAAATGCTATCTAACTTCAAACACTGTCAATTTAAAATGGTAATTCAGTTGTTTATAGCCCAGCACTGGCGATGCTTGTTCTAGCCAGGTCTCTCTCTCTCTCTCCCTCAGATGAAACTTTCCTCTCCTCTGTGTATGTTTTTTCGGTTGCTAGGGGCGGAGCGAGCAGCCCAATTGACACCTCCTCTTGCATTATTTTCATCCATGCTTACGTCTGGAGCGACACTTCCGCATTCCTGAGTCCTCCCAGATACTGATCAGTACTTAAACGGGCTGATGCAACGATTTCTAGTCCCAAAACCTGCATCCGATTCATAACTCGCACAACCTCTTGTATTACATCGGATTTTGGACGCATAAGAGGTAAGGCGGTTTGCCATACAATTATGATTAGACTACTTATCCTTGTCTGCTGTTCATAGTAAATTATAACACGGAGTATAGAGATATGAATCGATTTATGTTTTGTATATTTTTTAACAAAAATGTATTTAGGCGTTGTTTGTCGTTTTATACTATTCGTGGCAGTGACCACGAAGGGATGCGGCGTAGCCTATTATCATGAACACTGTCGAGGGGGGAAATCAGGTTGAATAAAGTTTCCACCTAGACTTCGATTTGCTGCTACTACAACTGTTACAACTGTTGCAACAAGGCAATGTGACACTGTAACTTGTGCAGCAAAAAGGAGAAACTCTGGCTCCTTTGTTTCAATCGTGCAAAAGACGCGAGGTGTCGGTTACTTAAATACAGTTATGTAACGCTAAACACGCAACGTTATGGCTATTCGGTGAATGGCTGGATAGTCCACAGGCGGGTCTAGCAAACCAAGCAACACCAATTAGGGCTACGGTCCTGGGTAAACTGGTGAAATGTTTTTAAACAAAGAAACAATGCAATATTAGCATACACTACCATAACAGCCGACTGTTGATGTATTTACTACTATTTAATACCACATCAATTCATCAGCCACGTAACAGAATTTAATAGACAACAAGCCATTTCAGTCTGTGTCCTTCCTATGAACAGGATATGGAAAAATAGACTTGTGTGTTTCCCATGGTAATATAAATTGTCATACTGCTACTACTACAAATAATAATGATAACATCAAATAACAACCAACATGTTCCTGCCTTCTACAGCGTCACACACAGTTGCACAATTGCTAGAAGAAGATCGTCAGCTTTTCTCTAAGTAAGTATCGTGCATCTTGCAACTTATGCTATACAATTATTAGAGATGACACTGATGAGATATGGTCACCTGCTGCTTTGCCTAAAACAAATGTATATAGATACGAGCATAAAAACCTTTACTAGTTATATATTAGTGCATAGACTGGCTTCCATTAGTTTTATATATATATATATATATATATATATATATATCTCCCCATTACTGTTAATGTTGAAAATCCCCTCAAAGACATTTAGGACATTTCTGTAAAAGTAACCGGTTGTTGGCCAAAGGTAGCTTTAGTAATCTGCCCTTGGTGACCCGAAAGGCGTAGGCCATTCATGACATTGGAAACATGACGTGTGTGTGTTTGTGTGTGTGTGTGTGTGTGTGGATAACAACGGGTAAATACGTCCAATGCCTTCGTGGTGATTTCGTGCCTTCTGGCTTGTGCAGTGTCAGTGCATGTAGGCTACACGCCACACAGGCCACTGTTTACTGGGTGCGTTTGTTATTGGCGTGTGTGTGTGTGTGTGTGTGTGTGTGTGTGTGTGTGTGTGTGTGTGTGTGTGTGTGTGTGTGTGTGTGTGTGTGTGTCTCTCTCTCTGTCTGTGTTTCCATGTGTACGTGTGTCTAAGAAAACAAGCATGTGTTGCAGGGGGCTTAAATGCCCCGGCACCTGCCCAGGCACATCCGTAGCATGGTTTCCGCATAAATGGAACGCTGCAGTGGATTAATGGGGAAGGGCTGGCGAACTGAGAGGCAGCACGGGGCCGACGGGGCTGAGAGGCTGGACGTGGGCGCACAGGGTTTATTTTAAGTAGAAATGCCTTCCAGTGCCTCTCTGGAGAGCTAGAATTGCCAAGCTGCACCCTAGAACACTGAATAGACAGTAGGCGCATTGCGGGCAGGCTAGCCAACCATGTAACAGCTAGCTCAGTGATACTAGTACTAATATTGTATGAACAGCCATTCAGTACTGTGTCGTTCACATTGTTGTTTTAAAGTCCCCATAAGCCTATCCACATGACATGTAAAAACATTGTAGCCCAGGCGTACAATGTGGGAGTAGACACCCTTAAGTCCAAGGGTGTAACCAAGGAGTTTTAAAGGCCTGAAGCCGAAAAAAAACAACATGTTTTTGCAAAATAAAAGGTTAAAGAACTTTCTTTTTTTTGTTTTACAAAAGACTCCCAGGTTTTTAAATCGGAGAAAACAATGTGGGGCCGATGAGGAAACATCAGTGAACAATGTGTGAAATGTCATTGAAGTGGCAACCACATGTTACATAATAACACAGATTGCTTCAGCATTTAATATAATTCTGGCTTCGGTTGGCCAATGTTTAAATTTTATGGATTGCTCAAAATTTGCCAGTACATTTGTCAGAGCAGAACAGAAACTCCATAGCTTTCATTCGCAATCGGTTTATGTAATACATTAAACGTATGGCTACAGTCTAGCCAAGTCTATATACAAATCCTGATTTAGCTTACAACTTGGAGTGAAATAGCATCATAAAATCTCAACCGACATGACCCAGCTGACAAACAGATGTGTGACTGTTGGTATGGAATAGTACAGGCCAAGTGATCACGTGATATTGTTTGAATACAGGCAACCACAAACCATCCTGCTTTGTACCTGTCTGCAGGTGCCTTGTGTTTGGATTTGACTTTACAATGCGGTGATTAACAATATGCAATATGTTAAACTTCCTGTAGCTGTGAATTATGCGAATGTGAACAAAAGATAATCAAGGCGGCTTCTGCGCCTTCGACTACTCCGGAATCGTAATTATGGACGTAAATTTAGCGTGCTAATTACAGCTGCAGACGGGGGGGGGTCCCATCATCACAGACTATATTGTGAGGTCAAATGCTCGCATTTTCACTGACGGAGTGTCAAGAGGCTTCCCTGTAGCTCGGCATGCGCTAATAAGTATGTGGATCCAAGATCTGCTCAGTTCATGCCAAGGGATGAAAGAGAAATGAAAGCTTAAAATAAGATCCTGTTTTCTGTTGTGACAGACCCCCCCCCCCCCGCACACACACACATATATACACACATATACATATATATATATATATATTAGTACACACACACACAGGTTAATGACCAGAAGTGCCCTGTAGCAGTATCAGATCAACGAACCCAGTTGTCTGTGTCCTGTCCTCGTCCCGCCAGTGAAAATATAATGAGGGGTTGATGGAATGTTGATACTGTATAGTTGGATTTGTTCTGTCCTTGTGTTAAGAAAAAAGAAAAGGAAAAACTGTGCCAAATCCTCTCCGGCCTCTCTGGAGGATTGCGAAAGGCTGTGTAACTCGAACGCGCGGCCCTGGCTGTGTGCAGGCGGTAATGATGATCGTGCAGACCTTGGCCAGCGATTCAGAGAGCGTGCCTTGGCCCGACTCTCACTTTCATTGTTCATTTCCAGCGCACTTTGTCGAGATAGAGCGCAAGGAGTTGTTCGACACGGAGTCTTGCAAGATTCTAGTGTGTGTGTGGGGTGATTTCTGCCTTCGTCCAAATTAAATGACAGTGATGGAATGTGTACTGAAAAGGGGGTGCTTAAAAAAGCATTATGGAAAAGCAAGCTTGCTTCTATGAAAATGCTCCAGAGGCACAGCTGTAGATGCACCCACATCCTTTCAGTGAGGCCGTTTGTTTGCTAAGGCAGGGCTCCATTAGTCTAGCTAGGCCCATCATAGCCACCATAGTATACTGGTGAGGGCTTGCATTTACACGCACGCACACACACACACACACGCACGCACCTTCTCTATAGGGGCTCGGGATAATAAGGCCTCCAGTAGTGCTAGTGGATATTGGGTAAGGGGGCTGAATTCCACAGCACTGGAAGAAGTGCTAATTGCTCTCAGGAATGGCTCAGGAAATGGACCCATTAGGTAGAGCTGAAGACAGATCAGAGTTTAAGTTGAGAAACTAGAGGAGTGTAAATATAAATGGACGCACACATTCTCTTCTGGACACGCCAATACTCAAACACACACACACACACCTCAACTGTGTCTCACATGCGACTGGATTGGTCTTGGGCCTTCGCCAGGGGTCTGCAGTTACTATACTTCATAACTAATACATGACATTTCCGCTCCCCGCCCTTGCTGCACTTGGCTTAAGCTCCTCTGGCTCTCAGCAGCCCCTGGGAAAGCAGCAGTGTGCCCGTACTACTGCTTCTACTGCTGCTGCTGCTTCTGCTGCTGGGGCCTGTGTAGGTGTCTTTGTTCGAGGGCAGAGTGGGTCTAAAAAAGCCACTGCACCAGCTTTTCTGCTCGACTTCGAAAACACAGTCGCAGCGTTGCATCACTGAAAGTTGACCACTAATCCTGGGCATGAGGTGGTGCGGACACCAGGAGAGAGGAAAAATGGAAGAAAAACTGATCCTGGTTTGGAAGAAGAAGAAAAAAAACTCTTTGAATTTGGGGGT
The DNA here is from genome assembly GCA_025447815.1 of Percopsis transmontana. Classification (NCBI taxonomy): domain Eukaryota; kingdom Metazoa; phylum Chordata; class Actinopteri; order Percopsiformes; family Percopsidae; genus Percopsis; species Percopsis transmontana. The sequence goes on along the minus strand of JAOEHI010008577.1, from coordinate 5,949 downwards.
AATTCTTGAAGTCCAGCTAATTAATTAGCTGTGCATCTGTGTTGCACCAATGAGAGCACTTAAGGGGTTTCACGTCTTGACAGCTTGTTTTTGAATTTCAAAGTGGTGTTGATTTTTAAGGGGAGGGGGATTTTTAGCAGGTTCAAAGACAAACACAGTTGAACCCATAGTCTGGAATCAGCATGGGTTGATTTGTTCTTCCCTTTTTATGTCTGGTAGTTGTAAGGACTCTTGCTATATACTTTGTACAAGTTCCATTCCATCTGTAGCTAGTTACCCTCTGGCAATTTAATGTTTTATCTCTGGCATTTTAAATTGCGTGACCTGATATCATGAAGAAATATAGAAAACAGGTTTATGTGTGTAGACAGTATGCATGTGGTGACAGCAGAGGGTTCATACGAGCTAGCATGTTTGAACAAGACTTACCCAAGAAAGAGGGGCTTTCTTTGGAATATGCTTGAGAACAAATATGTGAGCTGTAGTGTCATGGAATATACAAGAAATATGCCTCGTCTATAAACTAGCTTATTTTATTGTAAAATGTCAGTTTCAGCAAAGGCATGTTTGTCTAGGTAGGACAGCGCCTAACACACACATATGGAAACTGCTTCTTGGGGTCTGGTCAACTTGGTTATCGGAATCCATTTTGGCTCTCTAGGAGCTTTTTGCTCAGTCATTCCTAATTGTTTTAGTTCTTGCGGTTGGTCTTTTGGCTCAGAAGCTAGGTTGGATTCCATCTTTTGAATTCCATTCTAGTTATTGGTCAGCAGCGAACAACGTCTGAACCAACAGGCCAGTCACGTGTGAGCAATGTATCCATTCATGTAGCCCGTCTGAGACATAGTGGTGAAACATTTTAGAAATGGTCCAATTTCACTTTTTATAGACATTTTGTTCATTCACAGCATTTTTGGAGGATGAAAGAAAGAATAAAACAACTTAGACTTTCAGTTGAAGACTACTAGCCTATAACCAACCAACCAACATGTAAAATCATGATGGTCCAGTTGTAGCAATAAATTCACCCTATTACCAAGCATATGGCTTGCTTTGTTCTTAGACCGTCCTTCTGGAGGCTTTCTGTTTGGCTCTGTCCATTTCCTAACCACCTTCCAGCATTGAGAGAGAGAAAATTTTGTCTGAGACAAATTTTCGTCAGGGCTGTCTTGTTCTTTTCCTCTCCAGAAAAAACAACGCCCTGCTGCCAAGTGCAGTGTAAATGGGAGTATACATCCCCTCGGAGAAAGAGGGGTAGAGAGAAAGCGAGAGTGCGCAAGAGGAGAAAGGAGTCAAATAATAAAATGCCTCATTGGAGACCCAATAGGCTAGGGGCATACATCCTAAAGATCAAAGATGGCAAATTACATTTCATCTCAATACTTGGAGATGAGAGGTTCTGTCCATGTGGTAGTGTGTTTAATGCATGTGTAGGCTATAGATGCATAATATATAATGAGATAATAATTTTGTCTCCATGAAATACTCTGTCGTTTCAATGTACAGGTTCAATAGCGACATTAGGCCAAATGGCCCTAAAGCCATAGTTTTCTGGTTATCTGCCTTAAATCTGTGTACTCAGCTTGTTATAATAAAGGGGGATTTAACCAGAAGAAAAACTTCAATCCAACCGCTGTAGTGGAAGCAACACCACGTCCCAAAAAGAGAGATTACTTTCCAATTATTCGGCTTCACTATGCTCGACAGTAAACTCCAGCCTAACTCCAGCAAAAATTTAGTACCAGCCCTTAGGAGGGTGGGGTACAGTAGAAAAAGAGTTGCGTAACCCTGCTTTTTCAGTACGTATTCTATGGCTTTTGTAATAGAGCAAGTCTTTCAGCAGTAGGGGGAAAGAAAATGCAAAGAAAGGAGAAAAAAAAACAATTTCCATCTTACTGGATATCAGCTGGTCGCCCACCAGCAAAGTCAGCCGTCTCGTACCACCTCACAATAGATGTCTTTGTTGGCTCCGTATGAGAGGGGGCTTTGTACAGTTTGTGCCAACCTGTAGAGGCTGCGCTTTGGCCTAACTCCTCCAGAGGCAGATGTGAATAAGGCTATTAAGGTAGCAGACATGTCGATGAGTGCTCCACGCGGATTTCTATATGGTTTGCCCGGTAATCCTAGCTGACATTTAAACTGCGTGCCAAATGTGTAATTTCATATGTTTGCTTACTTCTACTGTACTGTCTACAAGTCATTCTAGGGACGCAGTAAACACATTTGAGCTGTCGTATATCTCTGTTAACCGTTTCAATCATCCAGCTTCTGTGATAATTCTGACGTCTGTTTTTTCATTATTGCCAATTCTCTTTTTATTTTATTTTAGGTGCATTAGTATATTACCTATGTGTGTATTGTTCATACAAGGCTAGGAACTTCGAGCTTAACATCTAGATTGTTCCCCACGAGCGGGCTGTGCCTCTGCTTGTGATTGGAGGGGATGAGGCAGAGCATCAACGGCTCGTGTTGCCCTCTTTCCGATCTGTAACATTTGTTTTTAATTTGGCCATCAGACGTTTTCCAAGTCTTGCTCTTATAGTAATTAGAGAGATGTCTTAATTCTCCAGCCACTTCCTTCAGGCCTGCACAATCTCTCCGTCATTCCTCCCTGATTACATTAAAACAAAACAAAAAACTGCTGTGGTCAAACCTTCTAAATTGTCCAATCCATGGACTGTATTATAAATAAATGCTTTTGATATCTCTGCGGCATTTCTATGAAAATGGTGTGCGCATTCATCGGGAAACTGAGGAAAATATGAGGGTTTGTGTCAAGTGTGTGGCTGCAGAAAGCAATGCTTATTTTGTTATCGGTTGCCAACTAACCAGGAGTATAACAAAGATATCAAAGCTATTCAACTTTTACTGCTTCCTCTGGGTGTAACTAGCAGTTAGAACGATATTGGTTAACATTGACAGCAACAACATCTTTTTGGTATAATATTTTGTATAAGGCTGCAAAGAACCAACTGTATGTATTCAAGATTACAGTTTAGTAATAGATAGCTACACACAGTGTATATACAGAACATGTGCTAATATACACTATACTATATATACTATACATGTGCGTGAATAATTGTTACATAACAAAGTCTTTTATCTCTCTCTTCATCCCACCCACCTCCATCTCCTCTTTCTCTCCCTGCAGCGGCGGAGGCGGCCCGCGCGGGACATGATGCCGGGACAGATTCCTGACCCCTCGCTGGCGGCGGGCTCCCTGCCCAGCCTGGGCCCGCTGGCGGGCATCTCGGCCACCACGCTCACAGATCAGCTCAAGCTGGCTGACTTCCGGCAGCTGGGCACCATGTTCTCGCCTCTGCACTTCCTGGACCGGCTTCACAAGAGGCCGCTGGCTATCAAGACGGAGGTGAGAAGGTTTTATTTTTATTTGTTTTCATAAGCTAATGGTAGTTACACCAAGCTATCCCTCTGTTAGTGGGAGCTAGAAGGGTGGGCATTGAGTATGAGAAGGAAAAAGCAGTTAAAGATTCAGGATTAACTTAAAATTCTGTTATTTTATCTCTTTCTATGATCTCTTTACAGTAGTCTGTAAGGCTAGAATATTCAGTAGTCATTCAGGAAGGCAGTCTTATTGTAAAAACAAATTGCCAGTCAATTGCTGGTGTGAAAAAACTAAACTAAAAATTCAGATTTGTTATAATGGTTATTAAATGCGCACATTTAATTGTGATTGAGTGATCCACAGGATCCACAGGATATTATCCACAGGATAGTATTTTCTATTAAGGGTAACATGAATGAGCACAAGCTGGAAACTCTACTGTAGTTGTGGCTATGCTGCTTAGAGATAATTAGGTCAATTAGTGTGTCATTTATACCCCTGCCTTAGTTTCTTAGTTGTAGATACATTTTAGTTCAACGTTTTATCAGGTGACTTTTAGTGCCTTCTAATGCTTGATAAAATAATTACACTTACACTGACAACAGGCCAACTTATTAAAATGTTTTGTTTTTTAATTTCGCAGATGGATGAGGATGAGGAGAGGAGGAAACGAAGGAGAGAGAAAAACAAAGTAGCAGCGGCACGTTGCCGAAACAAGAAAAAGGAGAGAACTGACTTCCTTCAAAGGGTGGGTTTTTATAAGATAACACAACACATAGGCCTACTGTAGCTATGCATAGCAACAGTATGTGCTTTTTAGCATGAATATCTACCTGCTTCAAAAGGGGTTTTCCTCTCAGCTCGCTGCTTATGTAACACCCTACAGTACGTATAAAGTAAAATATTAAACTATTAACTTCCCTCCAGCCAAAACAGTAGCTTTGCCCATAGCATTCCTATTAAAAGAAATGCAGTACTAAAGCTGCACACACTGTTAAGTAGTGTCTCTGTTTCACTAAAATGTGTTTCGAGTTTCGAGTTTCCACTGTTCCAGTACACATTTAGTTTATTTTGTCATCTGTATGTTACAGATAATTTCACGGCAATATCTGCGTTTAGAGGGTGCGATAATTTTTTTTTTCTGTTGTTGAGTTTCTGTTGGCTTACGTGTCAATCTCCCCATCCAGGAATCGGAGCGCCTGGAAATGGTGAACTCGGACCTCAAGGCCCAGATCGAGGAGCTCCGCCTAGAGAGGCAGCAGCTCATGGTCATGCTGAATCTTCATCGGCCCACCTGCATTGTGAGGACGGACAGCGTCAAGACCCCAGAGAGCGAGGCCAACCCCTTGCTGGAGCAGCTAGCGACGGACACAAAGTGAAAAAGAAATCAAACCAGGAACCCGGGACGCTAGCAGCTATTGCTGCCACAGCAGCCAATTAGGAACATAACTGGCAGCACACTTCTCAATAAAGCACTTGAGCTCCGAGCTGGAGACTTTTGGAGACTCTTCCCAAAGATCAGGGGGTTTCAGGACTTTTCAGTATTGCTACACGAGCTGGCTCTATCCATTGGAAGACTTGGGCGAGATAATCCTGTTTCATCTCTGAATTAACTGTTGTTTTTGTTGACATCCGCTGTGCCTCCTTGTTACTGCAACATCATCTTTACATAAAGGGACCGATGGCAATGATTGTGTACAAAAACGTTGAGGAAAATACACACTAATATCAATATGGTGCTCTGTTACAAAAGCCCTGCGTAGATTGTGTGGGATTTTTTGTTGTTGCTGTAGGGGCCCCTAAAGTGGTGTGTTCTGCAGTCTTCCTTTGTATATTAGTTAAAATATACAGATCTAGTGTATTTAGGACTCATTATTCAGTATATGTACACCAGATGGAATAGAAATTTTTTGTTTTATATAACGTCTTTTTTTTAAAATATACTCTGCCTTGACAGTGGCAGTTACCGGTTGACCCGATCTGTGGTGACGCTGGCGTCATGAAAAGCACATATACACAGAATGTTTACACTTGATGTTTTTTTGCTTTGTTGTCTGTCCATTATTGTACTTGTTTTATACTGCTTTCTATGAAATACATAAACATATGAAATGCTTGTTAATCACTTGATGTGATTTATTTTAACTTCTCACTGTCTAGTCTATATTGCATCAGATTGTGCGCTGTCAAACAGCTGTGAAAATAAGCAGAATTCCTATGTCTGTTTTCGACCTGTACCGACTATGTACGACTTTGTTACCCCGCATAGATTAAATTCTATTTTCTAACTACAATATATAAACCCTTGCCACACGTCTTCTTTCATTCTGAATCATGTAATATCAAATGTGAGTCATAGTGGAATAACAGTTCCAACAGGAACATCGTCTGTATTACAAAAAACTTTATTCTAATGTTGGAGACACGTGTGCAATTCCATAAACTGTCCAGCAGGGTGAGATGTTGCACCATACTTATGTGTGATACTCAAATTTTCCTCAAGCTTTCCTTAACCTCTAATCTCTTGGTAGCACGTTCATTTGATAGATTAGACAATACTAGTGCTATAAGTACCATATAGACATACTTGAATCTATTAT
>JAOEHI010008549.1:15935-34361 GCA_025447815.1 Percopsis transmontana | reverse complement strand
TCGCCGCCCCCCCCCCCCCCCCCCCCCCCCCGAGCCCGCCCCCGCCCCCGCCCGCGCGAGAGAGAGAGAGAGAGAGAGAGAGAGAGAGAGAGAGAGAGAGAGAGACTTACTTTTTGAGTAATTGTTTAATGTGCTGTATAGATTTGTTCATTTGAATCACAAATGTTATGTTCCAACAACTACCTCCAACAACTGTGCTCTTTACCGAGATAAGTCCCGATTGCTTCAACAGAAGTGCAGACATCAAGACCAGCATTATGTAAAAGGAAGTGAGAAAATAAAGCGGGATTGTGCACACTAAACCTAACTTTATCCACCATAGATTAAATTATTCATCGTTTAAGGGGTTCATCATAAATTCTCGTAAAAGATTTATGCCGCCAAACAAATGTGTCATACACAGTGACTGGAAAAGACAGATTAATTATGAATTAGAAGATCAACACATCAATGTATTCTGCAACAGGGGAGGAGAGACAGGTGGGATCTAAATTGACTTATTTATGCTGGGTATACTCATCGATTTAGGTGTGACTGTGACAGTCGTCAAACTTGCTGCGGGATTAACACACTGTGTGTGTGTGTGTGTGCGTGAGGCTGAAAGTCTCCTTATTTGCTCTGTGTGTGTGTGTGTGTCTGTGCAAGTTATCAGTGTGACCATGACGGTGTATTTATGTCTGAGGTGTGTGTCGATGCAAGTGTAGGCTGTGTGCATAATTGCATGTGTGTTTGTCTAAATGTACAATTTATGTACAAGTGTATCTATACGTGTGTGTGTGCGTGTGTGTGGCCTGACTAGAAGTGCTGTGCTCTTGGGACAGGAAATTGAAAGCTTCCTTCCTTTCTACTAATTAGCCAGCACTAGCCCCCACTGGCTAAAGGCCCTGGAATGCAGTTGATGTCTTTAAATAGCCACCTGTATCCAGCCTGGATGAGAGCACGATAACAAGAACAATACTGTGGCTCAAAGACAAGATGGAGACATGTCTCGATTACCAATAACCATTGCGTTGATGTCATCACTGCATTATCCAATCAGAAAGAAGGCATCATTGTTTGTCGCATATTGTTTGTCAGAGAGTCAATGAGATGTCGGACACAGATGTCTGTGTTCTGTATTTGAACTCCAAACACCTGTCTGAGTTTACGTTTTCTCCATGGATTGAACAATTACAGCCCATGCCTTTAAATCCCTATCGGAAAAGAAATTGTCGAAATTGTGTATAGTAATAATTCAGGAAAACGCATGGAAGACTTAACGGCTCCCACTGCATACTAATGCGTTATAAATAACACCATTGCACACAATACTATTACTGCATGTGGAAGGCTATAATGCAGGATTGATTATATGATGAATAAATTGTACTTGACTACAATGTCTACCACTGTAACCTTGAGCACATAATAACTTGGCAATGTACAGTAAGATGAAAATTGTTGGTTGTTGACAAAAGGAGAAATACTTATAGGGCTCTAGTTTCAGGCTCATACCGGCAGATAATTGCCTACCCTGTTACCTACCCTGCGCTGCCGGCAGCGACATGCAGCCAGCTTGTGGGTGTTGCTAACGTAGTGTTACTGGTCATGAGGAATTTTAGCTCGCATCATTGACAACTGCTCAAATTTGGCATTCACTTGAATAAACCTCACCACTCACTTGATTAAACCTGAGTGCGGTGTGAGTGCACAGTAACGCAGACATAATGACAATATCGTTGGGCGCAAGGTTGTTTTTCCTCTCGCCTGGGAGCATTTGCTAATTTCCCCGGCGCGCCATGACATTGCTTGTGCCAAAATGGGCGTGGGGGCGCAGTAGAGGGTGTGTCAGTCAAAATCAGGTGGCACATTGGACTAATGACTACTGTCCTTAACCTTTTTAATCACAAAACAAATTAGATGCACGTGTACCATTGTGGTTCATTAGAGGTGCCATATTTGCGCACTTTGTGACTGTGCACCTCTTGAAAAGGACATCATTTTTGACAGTTTTCTGCCGGTCTGGATTTTCGCCGTCTATTACGAAATTGGCAGTTTGCAGCGTGCGCTGCTGTTAAAGGGAATGAGAGGAGCTGATTTGATTGGCCGTAATTGAAGACAGCCCCCACTGATCCTACTGATAATTTATTCACTCTAATCCAACCCTTTTACAACTGCGCTGCAGTTGCGCCCGCTTACCGCTGTCCCCAAATTAGCAAGTGTTGGCCACACATATCGACGTGCGCCTCTGCTTGCGCCTTGACCTGGAAACTAGGGTGTGACATTTTTTATGCCAGTGTGTTTGATTTTGGTACTCTAAACGTATCTTATGATACAGCAAAAACCTATGCGTTTCTGCTACATAGACATGCATTGGCTTTGTAGCCATTGCCAGATTATTTTACCATACGCTTACCTTATTCTTAAATTGTGTGTGTATGTGTGTGGTTTGTGCAAGGATTTCATTTATATGTGACTACATGTGGCAGTCTCAAGCCTTTGGAGAGCAACAGACATACACAAACAACCATTGAGAATGGCCGAGAGAGAGATAAACTGAGACACTAGTCCTCTTTGCAAGAGAAGGGCAGTAAGATAAAGGAGAGACAGAGTATATTTTCCTGTCTTCATAAACAGCTTTATCTCTAGTTGCTACTGAGCGATAGTGACAGATTGCATTAGCAGCCTGATCCTCATTCTAGTTTGAGTTTGAGTCCTCTGCAGAATTAAATGGAAGTCAATATGGATAGATGTATGCATAGATGGATTACAGATGTGTTCTTTACTCAAAATTCTTGTTAACACCATATATGGGTTACTAGTCACACATATCTTGTGAATTTATGTTCGTTATATGAATTGAAATTGGTGTGAACCTGCCATTAGTTGGGAATTGAACGCAGAACTGTCCAATCAGTGTAATTTTCTGCCCAATGCATGTCTAACCTAGGAAAGGTTACAAGCATTTCTTTAAAGTCAACTTGAGAAAATGCTGGTTTTTTTTCACCCTCACAGTAGATTTAATTGGAATGATTAAATGTAACTTGCAGTATTGGTGAAAATTACTTACTAATTTAAGTGTGTCATTTAAGTTAATAGTAGGGTTTACAGTTGAAGGTTTACAGCACTGCATCATAACAGAGCGTCCCCAGTTCATAGACACTCATGTTTGTTGGACAGAGAGCCATTCTTTCAGTTCTATTTCACAATTAATAACATTACCATTTCGGTGTGTGTGTGTGTGTGTGTGTGTGTGTGTGTGTGTGTGTGTGTGTGTGTGTGTATGTATATACTGTATATATGTATATATATATATATATAATATTTATTTTATTTTTAAACTTGAGAGGTACACCAACAGTTTTACAGTAAGAGTCTGTATTCTGATTGTTGGTGCCCAGGAGGGTTAGTGCCAGGGGGTTGTGATTTTGTCAACATTTAAAACTCCTCCCTGTGAAATCCAGTGTCCAAACACAGATTTTGTATTATGATGTAACTGCATTAAAAGATATTGCTATGACAGTTTGAGCTAACTTTACGTTCACTGCATAATCACTTTAAACTCTTCCCTGCAGAATCCAATGTTTTACTTGTCCAAAGACAGATTTTGTATTATGACGTAACTGCATCAGAAAGTGTTGCTATGCTGGTTTGAGCTTATATTACGTTCTCTGCCAAAGGGTAGGACATCCATTTTTACATAGATGTAAGGGGTAGTGTGTGTATTTAAACAATTACTGTCCAGAGGCAAAATAGCAGAGATAAGACTGAGCTCTTAGACAAGATAAATGAGTGACATTTTGACACCGTAAAGAGTGTGTGGACCCAGCGTGTGTCTGTCCATGTACGTATCCGTGCACACGACAACCCAAAGTTCTCATCCGTTTTGGATCAAAGATTCATGTATAACAAGCGGTCACAAACACTTTGGAAGACCACACAGTTAGTTTGATCATACTTACTGTATACAACTCCATATCCCCACCAAAAAACACCTTATCTTGAGGACTCATATAGTGTGCTACTATAGTTTTTGCCATCTTGAAAGCCTTGTCTTACACAATTGTGAATTTTGTAAGACATGTACGATTGTTCTCTGGAACCAAATGGCTCAATTGGTTCTAACAGACCAGGATCTGTATAAACCAAACATGGCTGCTGTGAGCCAATAAACAAAACACTAAAGTAGCTCTGGCCTGAATCAAATGCAGGTTTATTTGTATACATTTTTCCAACACAGGACAATTCAAAGCGCTTTACATCATGGAACAATATTGTGTCTTTCTATTCTATGTTTTGCTTTTTTCTGTATCTGCTATTTAGAGCAGGCACCAATGGTTTAAGTTACCTCGGCTATAGAAATATTCCACTAACCCTGAAATGATCATATATTATAGAAAACCATGAGGAAAGTGCAGGGAAATACTTTTTTGTCATTCTTATTGGGAGTTGTCTTGCTTCAGTACTGTGCCAATGCTATTTATCCTGAACACCTTATAGTGTTGGTGGGCATTAAAACAAAATGAAAAACCTCAAGCAAAGCAGGTTGAATTACACACATTTATAACTTAAGTATTTACAACAGAACTAAATTAAGGGAATTTTTCATTTGCGACGCTGGGACCCTTTTTTGTACTTGAATTACAGCAAACAGTTTCCGTATAGTACTCTTGTGTGGGGCTAAAGTGCACACATTGATTTAGTTGTCAAAGGGACGAATAATTCTGATAGGCTATTGATTGCTGTAAATGAAGGCATAAGTCACCTTGGATAAGGGCGTCAGCTTGTGCTGATGGATTGTAATATGATTATTGACCCTTAAAACAAGGCACTGAATAATGACCGCTTTGCTGCCTGGCTGTTTAAAGTCATCATTCACTGTGAGATTTTTATTGACAAGCTCACGGGCAACACAATTGCTGAACACTAACAAAGGAACGACGTATTTTGCCTTTATTATTTTATTCATTAATTTAAAGAAGCAACAAGGAGCCAATTGAGTTCAGTGCTTCTTGAAAGCACAATAGGAAAGTGTGAAGTAGCCTACAGTATGACTGTCAGGGGTGTAGGAAGCATATTGTGTGTGTGTGTGTGTGTGTGTGTGTGTGTGGGGGGGGGGGGTGTCCATCTTGGAGGGGAGATGGGGAGGGAAAGCTAAGATTCTTTTGATTCGATTGATGCAAACTATTTCAAGATACAATCACAACAGCAGGTAGAATCAAAGGCTCTGTCAGACCACCAACCAAAAAGCAGGTACAAAATATTTGTGTAACTGGCTGTAGCTAGTACCTGTAGCTTACTTGTGTTCAACACGGGATGCGAACTTGCATCCTCTGGGTTGGGAGGCGGATGAGCGAGCTAGACGCTAAAACACTGCGTCGGGGAGTGAGGTTTACTTTACTGCACAGAAATGTACCTGCTGGCCACCATTACATGTGGAACTCACCTATGAATCCACCGATAGATAACATTCCATCTTGTTACTTTGGGAAAGGTCCAGACGATCAGGTCCAGAAAATATTTAGTCAAAAATACACATTATTACATCAATAAATGGACCGCGATTGTGTGCCAAAACTTTTCCCTTTCAATCCAAGAAATAAACAATCCACATTTTCAGCTGGATCTTTAATTCAACAGGGCAGACTTTATTAATTCAATGCTGTCGCCTCGGCTTTCTCCAGTGTCCGATGTTCATTCAACCAAGTAAAAGTAAACACACATCTTTCTTTTTTTTATTGGCATCTCACATTTACAAGATTCTCCTTCAAACTAGGTAGCCTATACAGTGTCACAACATTAAAATCACAAACTACAAGCAGAATGGATTAATTTCAGAATGCTGCGGTCTGTTATTTATTTTTGCAGCGCACGTAATTGGAGGGAACTTTTAAAATGTGGGGGGACGTCTCCATCTATAATGGCTTCTATTTCCATGATGACCGTACATCAATGGAAGAAGAAGAATGTTGCGTCATCGACATCACAGCTCAACTGTGTGACTGGAAAAGACAGTGTGATGATAAGGAAAAGATATAGGGTATATAGGGTTAATGACTGAACAACAGAATACAGGAGAAGTAGAGACAGGAAAAGAACATGAAGAGACAGTTGGAGAAAGAATCCAGTGCTTTTGGCCAAATTCAGCTACAGTAGGTTCTGGCAAAATCTTTCCTCTGGCATTTTGGAGCAAATTAGCCGTTTAGTTGACTTTGCACAGGTGTGAATGAATTGATTCATTTTAGTTAGCTGAGGTCACAAGGCCTTCTATCATGTGAACATTTTGGGATTTGTATTTTGCACTTGCCATGTGCACCCTGTACATTGTACTTAGGCAGCTGAGATTGTGTAATCCAGCAAAACAATTGATTTTGTTCAAAGGTGATCAGTATGATTGGAAATAATTGCTATGAAATAATTGCTATTTCCTCTATAGATACCTATTAATTTTTGTATTTATTTTTAGCTTGGATTTTGAAAGCGTCACTTTCTTATAAATGGTACAATTGTGAAAAAGAGAGCTGTGGGACCAGAGGGAGGGGAGGGGTAATTTATTAACACATTGTCCCTGTATTGGTGTATGTTTATATGAATAACACATTTGTCCATCTGCATCTTGCTAATTCGATTTTCGCTGTGTATTCGCTGTTAGGAGGAAATGGGCATATGCTGGCCGACACCAGGCCCTGCTTCGAGCCGTGGAGGGAATTAAATGAGTCAGGAAATGATATTCATTCATTATTTGATGCCATCTCCTGACGTGCAGGCTGAAATCCTCAGCTGTAACGAGCTCAGAAAAACTGCCACTGGCTTGCCACTGTGAGTACACAATAACACGGGCATATTGCTTTAATGCAGATGGTCCTATTGTGGAATTACGTGTTAGCCCAAACGTGCTTGTTAGGATCCGGGTATAACATTGTATTTGGAGTTGAACGTGTTTTAATTTTTTATTTTTTATTGAGGTCTTCTTAAGGATGACAAGTGTAGAATCCACCCTGTATCGTTGGTCTGGTGTGTGTGGTTAACCATGGCTTAGCAGAAACAGGGTCGAGGAAAACCATGTATATTTTAACCTCTGCAATAATAGAGGAGGCAGATATTTATGGTTATAGCATTATTTCATTACCCTTTTATTTAAATGAGGGCAAGAAACCATCTGAAAATCATGTTTATTTGTATCATAGGCTACCCCTAACTCCTGATAAGTTTTTGAAGACATTTTTAAGATATCAGTCTCTCGCTCTCACGCTCTACATGGCTGCGCAGGTATGATGAAGTTGTGTCTGTGAGCATGTGATGTGTGTGTGAGTGTGAGTTTTCAACAGAGGGTACAGTCATATGCAGAGATATGGCGTGTAAACTGCAGAGGCCAGCAGTATGTAAGCTAATATTGACTGTGTGAGTTATGGTCATATTTACCTGTTGGATGGATGGCTGCTTTGACTAATGACTGTCTGAGATTCCGTTTTCTTAACTCCTGATTTTGCAAGGATGGCTGGACTAAATGAAAAGATTTGCAGGAGCTAATGCAGGAGGGTGTGTGTGTGTATGTGTGTGTGTGTGTGTGGGGGGGGGTAGTTAAGATGAAAAATGGGTAATTATTGAAAACCTCCACAAAACCTCGGTGGGAGTATTTCAAGCGTGAGGGAATGTTTGTCACAGTAAACAGTTGTGTTTTCCCCTGGAGTGGAAATCCAATACCCCCTCCCGTCCACCCGTAGGCCAATATTTTTTTATTATTATTGTGTCTCTCTTATTCAGTACTTTCCCAGTTCCTCATTATCATTCACACCCTGAGTCAGAGGAACGGGCGTAGCCACCAGCACTGACATGGTTTCAAAGTAGTGCTTGAAGCTCTTGGTGGGTTTTTTTTTATTTATTATCTCTCGTCAGAAGTATTTGTTACGCGAAACCTCGTCTCTGTGTTTAGCTGCACTGTGATGCTAATCACAATCCTGATATTCATGATCATAATTTCAGTTACAGAGCTGAGAGGGTGATCAGGAACGAGAGAGAGAGAGAGAGAGAGAGAGAGAGAGAGAGACTTTGACTGTAGTCAATGTAGTCAATGTTGTCAATGCCGTCACTGCCGTTTTCTTTTTTTATAAATTTTAGGAGCAGGTAGATTACAGCAAGTACAATCATTTAGCAGTTGGTAGGGATTACAGCACAGATACATACAAGTATTTAGGCTAGGTAGGTGTTTCCTTAAGTACAAGCAGCCTATTTAGAAGATACCTACGTCTCGCTGGAGCAAGTACACATTTATTGTCTTGCTCAAGGGCACTAGAGCAGGACTACCAACCAAGGAGCTGTCAGGTTTAGCTTCACATCAGAGTTGGCATTGTGCTCCAGCTGTGGGCCCATCTGGTCTGGTGTAATGAGTCACCCTACAGCCGGGTTCACATGACCCAGTTTCATGGCTATAGCCTCTCTGTCTCTTACCGGCCTTATGTGCAGGTCTCTCATTGTCCACCCCTGTCTGCTATCAATGACTGTGCTGTCTGTCTCTCTCTGTCTCTCTCTCTCTGTCACCTGTCTCCCCCCTTTTCATTTTAATTGTCTTTCGCTCTCCCTGTTACCTCTCTCCTACTCTCCATCCCTGTCTCTCTCTCTTCCTCATGGCTCTCTGGGCTCATTGTCTGTCCGTACGGCTGCCTTTCTTTCTTCACCTCCCCTTTAATCCATATCTCTTTTCCCCTTCTCTCAATGTAAGTCTGTCTCTCTCGCTCTCTATCTCTCTCTCTACCTCTCCACCTCTTTCAGTCTTCAGGTTTCATCACTCTAGCTGACAGGATTGATTTCTGCGTAGCTCTTCTCAGATCTACGAATACGCTTCCTCCTTCCACCCACCCTGTTTTGATAAGTGTCTGCGTCCACAATGCATTTCAGATGTTTTCGATTGTCGTCTGTCAGTCAAACCCCTCTAGGAGGAAGTGTATTGTAAAGTACAGAAAGCGTGTGTGTGTGCGCGAGTGTGTGCGCGAGTGTGTGTGCATGCGAGTGCATTTGTGTGCGGTACGCAACGCCTTTGGTTGCGCAAACTATGAATGCAAACTATGATGATGATATTTTCTAATGATATTTTTGTCAAATCTGTTTTGGGCTGGATGGATTTTGGTTCTTCTAGCTGGCTAGTCTATATTTAGAAAGTAGAGATTATTAAACGCAAGAAGAAGTTAACTTCCAAAGACTTTTCACTGAAGGATTTGAAATCTACAGAAAAAAATTGCGGTTGATAAATGCAAATAGCACATGTACTGTATTTGTAGGATACGATGTTCCTGTGAAAATATCATCACTCCTGCTGTGCACATTGTACGCACACATCTGAAACAAGAACGTTTTTGCTCACCTTATTTTCAGATAAGATACGGTTTTATCATCAGGCATGTACCTGATTCTTATGCAGAACGATCAGGCCTGGGTTTTTCTCAGGGACACTTCAACCGGAGCCTTGAGGACTGACTCCATGAAAATCTCGGACCAATTCAGCTTTCCTGAGTTCATCCTGCAACGTAACAGAATTACTTTATTTCCTAAATCAATATATAAAACCTTTTTAGAAAATGACCTCTTCATTTTGTTATATGTCCTTATAGCCAGTTGTGCAGTATCACCGGCATTGATTTTGCGGCATTTTTATGAACCTGCCTACGGCAATATCGCTTATTAGTGTTGTTTCAAAATATCACACACACAGTGTGTATCAAAAATGACTCAGAGCACTTGAGTCATTTCCAATATCAGATACATTTAGAAATACGCAGGAATAGGTTCCGACATGGCTTTGTGATGTTTATTAACAGACACAAGCAATACCAGGGCAACAGTGGGTGTTTGGAGCATTATGTTAAAATAGTCTCCCAGCCAGTAAGGCTGGCACACACAAAGGCCTTAGAATGCCCACAGTATTTTGCTATTTTCTAAAACTTTTCTGAAGGAGCTTGCCTAAATGGATATACTGTAAGTGGACATTGGAAATATATATCTCCAATGTCAGAGATATGCTAAAAAGAAAGAGATATTTGTGGCAGAGGCGGGGCCATTAAGGGCTCTAGATTCTGTACAGTGCAAGGCCGGCGGTAAAGCTAATGCAGACGTAATGACGATTTTGTTGGGTGCAAGGTGGTTTTTCTCTTGCCTGGGCGCGTTTGCTCCCAGCATACCATGCCATCGCTTGTGCCGAAATGGGCGTGTCGGCGCAGTATAGGGAGTGTCAGCCAAAATCAGGTGGCGCAGTGCTAGTTTGTTGTCAAATAAAACCAAATATTGCTCTAGCGTCTCCGCCTGGTCAGACAACGTTTAAGGCTGTGTGGTAGTTTCCATGCTTTAGGCGAAGGTGCAAGTACATACGTATCTGTGACGGGCGGAGGTGGCGAGTGCAGGCGCGAGCCGGAAAAGAGATGCTGGAGCAGCGAGGAGAGGTTTATCGAGCTATGCTCGTAGTTGAATAAATAACAGAAAACTGCCAATAGGCGAAAAGCAACCATAAACTCAACGCTGGGTTACGTGGGTTCAGTAAAGACACACCAAATAATGACCGACAGCACCTAATGCTGTCGGGAAACTTAAATAGTCTCAAAAATTAATACAAATGGGATGCACCTGTGGGGCTAATCCCCTACAGGTGCGAGAGAAGGATGGGAGGCACCTGCCTGTGCGTGCCGATCGTGACAGTATCCAAAATCACCCACGCCCTAGGTGTCAAAGTTATTAACAAGCAACTGGACCATCTTCATCTTCTGGTGTTGAATGACTCCCAGCCAAAAGGTCATGGGTTCGAGCACCGGAGTTGGAGGATAGGTATCGAGCAAGATACCTATTCTCCATCTGCTACTTGAAATACTTTTAATTGTCCTGATTGTAAATCACTTTGTAATAAAAGTGTCTTGCTTAATGATCTAATTGTAATTGTTCTAACTAATCAGACATTGTCGTGATTCTCAAACACCGGTGCTTCTTGCTGTCATCATTAACAAAGCTATGCTGGCCCGTTTTAGGCCCAAACGTCTTTCAATTAAAGTTATTCAGATTGTAATATGCAATGAAATCATGATGGTTGTGTTCGTAGGCTTGTACAGTGATAGCAAAATTTACTTTCTTCTTTCCTGCTATGTTAGATCAACCAACATGTACACCAAAACTGTTTTACTGTTGAAGGTCAAATTTAGCGTTTCAAAACATTAGTGTTCCTAGAAGAAATATCTATCTGTTTAAGCCCTGCTCTTTGTGTGTGGGTTTGTGATAGACATTTATTGTTGATGTCAATTTTGAGTCCACAATGGGACAAAGGGAAGCAGTAGGCCTACAGCAGAAAGTACGGAATGTGCTAACTCTAATGCACTAATCCAAGTTTGTTTTGGTATATTTGCACAACAATAAAACATTCAAAACAAATCGACCCGGTAGCATCCCTTAGATGTGTCATGTGTCAGACTTGTTGAGGGTATTTAGACATGTTGATACACTTACTGAAAGAGGTTTAGTGCTATCCAATCTAATGTGTGTAGACAGATAGATGGAGGCTTGGGTAAATGGATGAAGGGTTGGATGGATGGAGGATAGGAGGGGACAGGTGTGGAGAATTTGGAATGGGGAGAGTTAAGAGGGAGTGCATTGAATTGGAAATGCAAGAACACAGCCAGTGGTTCAGTTCGCTAGAAAGTAGGAAACCTAACAGAGCCGTTTGAACGACATGTAACCTCTGTTTTCTATGCATTTATAGAACTTACTTGTTAGCCATGCTGACTGGTTCTCCCGCACACAACTCGTCCCTCCCCTGTTTTTAAGCTGGTTGTTCACTTCAGCATCGTTTCACTTCAACTGAACACAACAAATATAGTTATGTTATAGTACATAGTATATATCATTGCTTACATCGCTCATATACAGCGATACACTAGCATGACCCTCATGGATGAGGCACATAAATAATTTTAAATGTTTGTGTTCCGCCTGTGCGTATTTACTGTATGAATATTGCATCTATAGACCTGAGGACCTTGGTAACCTATATTCCTAACAACTGGGTGCAATGTTTACATTACCCTGTTGTGTATTTACACTACATCTGACTAATCCCGCAGACATCATGATGCAAAGGACAGCTCATTGTTTTAATAAAGTGCACTATCCCTCCGGATCTGCCAGGGGCACAGAGCTCCGAAATGTGCACGTAACATACACTGCCCTCGCATATTAATCCAAATTTATTTCTGAAGGGAATCCGATGGGAAAATTCGACTCGCAACACCAGCGCAGTAACTGCGTCATACACAGCAGTGTGTCAGGGTTAGAGTTACTTGCGACCCAAGAGCAGACACAGGCAGGCAGGCAGGCAGTGGGGTTAGGGAGTTTAAGGGTTAAAAACTCAACAGAAACAGGGTAACAAAAGGGAACAGGCAAGGGCAAAAACTACGAAACAAAGAAGCTTAGAACTTGGTAAAGTCCAGGAAACAGAAATATTCCAAGACGGCAAGGACACTCGGGCACGGGTACGGACATCGACGATGACATTGGGATAAACAAGGATATAGACAAGGAACCAGCACAGAGAAGGAGAACACAGACTACACTGGGGATGATTGGGGAACGAGAAACAGGTGAGGTGATTTGGAAACGAGGGGAAGGACCATACAAGGAGGCAAGGCGGAGCAAGGGAGGGGCCGGGACGAACACAGGGGAACAAGGTAGACACACTCGGGAAACATGGAACTAGACACTAGGGAAGAAAAGAGACAAGACAAAAACAGGTGGGGTCGTGACACAGTGTTCGGCGTGCACAAATGCTGACTCCCACATTGATAATCACTGTCATAGAGAATAAGTGGTGTCAGGCAGAGCAGATGAGCCACGAGGAGGCCAATGTGAACCTCTGTCCTGGCTGTAAAGCAGTCCCAGCAGGGACGTGTCACGTTGATGGGCTGGCATAATAATCGCCCAGCCTGACTGAGCCATGCCTGCCAGACACAGTATGACATCAAATAGAGGATAATAGTTGACTGGCATCGAGATAATAGTGGTTCGCCGTCCCTTTTATAACACTTGGACATGCACTTGCACTCAGAAGTGTGAATGGCGTGTGTGTTAAACCCCCAGCTTGTGAACTAGATACGGACCTCCACCCGTGGCCCCCCACAATGTCTAAAATGCATTTTGGATTGAAGTTCATTTCGACTGTCCAATTGCCCCGTTCCACGCGTAAATAAATAAATCAAAACGCTTAAAGGATATTTTGTGTTTTTCAACCCAGACCTTATTAATCACATCATCAGTAGTGGTGCATAGCCTTTCATTTCACCGATCGCTTTGTTATTGAGAAACGGCTCAGCTCAATGCTGTCACTGGGCTTATAATGATGATACATGTCCATCTTAAAAAGGAGAAACCCGGCGTATGGTCAGACATGTCTATATGTTCTATTGAAACATTGTCTTTTTCAGGACTGCTGCTGATGTTCTGCATTGATTGCATCCCTGCCAGCTATTGTATGCCGATGTTAATAAATGTTTGGGATCTACTGTGGCAAAAGATTCATAAACGTAAAATATACATACGAATGGCCTACTGTGAGTTTTACCATTTTTGAGATTTATCATGGTTTCTAAAGGCTTAACTGCATTATGCTGCATTATAAGCCCAATGAGACAGTCCACTTTAGCAGTTTCTCGCTGCCAAAAAATATTACTACAGATGATGGGAGAATAACCTTTTAATAAAATCTGTGTTGAAAAGTACCAAGATTTAAAAAATGAAAATAATGTGCATAGAAAATCATGAGCATGTATGCTAGCAGAGAAATATCAAAATATCTTCATATTAATAAATAAGATGGTAAGTGGTGAGTTTGGGACAACAATATGCAATGCAACACTAAATAAATACAATAAATAAATATTTACATTTACAGCCAATATTCAAAGAAAAGTAATTAAGGCAGTAAAACAATGCTAAAATGTAGTGATGAAAATTCTAATTCTAAGTCTAAAAAACAATCATCAATAATAAATGAGTTTTGAGACCCGGTAAAGCAATACAAATATTTTGTATTAACTGGCACAACAAAGAACAATAATTAAGCCACTTGGAGTTATTTCGAGGAGTCGCTGTGAGCACTTGTCATAGAGCTACACAGCAACGTGTTGAATGCAGGGCTGTCTATACAGCGGTATGGTCATTATCATTTTCACCATTGTGTCTGTTGCTTTGTGCCTTCTGCCTGACCCACTTATTTTCCTTTATTGACCATTAAATTATACACCCTGTTTCTTAGCCTGTAAGCTTTTAACTATGGCTAAGGCTGCGTGCTCTCAAAACATCGCCCGCCTGAGCGCCTTCCAGCTCTTGCTTGTCCAGGCCAACTGCATAGATACTGGAGATTGGGCGTATTTGCTTAAACACTTGGGTATGTCGGATGGGTGGAGTTTTATCTAATTCAACCAGTAATGGCCCGCCCCTCTGGAAAACACTCAACAAAAAAGTCAGTTACTCGGTGATAACATGAGCTAAGCTAAGAAAATCGCAAATTTTGCGATTTGAAAAAAATCACCTGATTTAATTGATCATTCAGCCCCAGTGCACATGCCCGCACACACAACTGTTGATGCATACTGTAAGGATAAGCAGAGTCACTCTTGTCCCCTTTAATCCTTTGAAGGAGAACGTCAGAGCTTCCTGCGTACGGCGGTGCCATTACAGATAACACAATCTGAGGGACTCACTAAACAAAGGCACTCTCTTTCTTTGAAAAGGATTTTACCAGCCACAATTGTAATGCAAAGGCAACGTCTGGCCCGGCGCGGTTCTGTTCAAGCGGTTTTGTTCCCTCCAAAACACTGTGTTCTACAGCAGAATAAAGGCAGAGCGCTCAAGCGAAGGTTACAATGACACTGGCGCTCCTCTCCATGGTCGTTAAATCCCAAATAAACTTGTCACTAGTCGTGTCCCGTGACTTTCATTTGCCCTCGTGTAACGTGTTGGTGATTTTTGCATTCATTCGTATTAGTGCCTGCATATGTATCCTTGTCCTGCATTCAGTGTTTCTAGTGTGTGCGGGTTGTAAATGTGTTTGCATTCCCAGTTTATACAACTGTGATCGTTTTGTCACATAGTGTTCATTGTTCATAACACAAGAATCATACTTTTCCTACAATCTGAATAAATGTCTGTTTTGCTGCCTTGTTGGCTATTTAGTCAATATAATAATGATTCAGGCTAATGGCCATTCACCAAAACCATTTAGACCTCTGGAAAGCTCCAGATTCTAACCACGACGGTTGCGTACTATGGACAAGAAACAATGAAGAAATTTAAATGGAGAGAGGGGGGGGGGGAGAGAATTGAATGGTGAGTACAGGGGGATGGACCGACACTTAGCGCATAAGGGGAGAGATTTAAAGTGAGCATCCATTGAGGAGGAGAGGAGAAGAGAAGAGTAGATGTGACGTTTTATTCACTCTTCTATGTTGAGAATGGCTCCCCAGAGAGAGAGACCACAGATATTCCTTCCTTACTTGCTACGTTTGGGAGAAGATGGTTCCCCTTTAATCTGCATCGTTTGCTACACCCCTCTCTCTCCCCGTCCATACTCCTGCTCTTTTAATCCTCCCTTCTCTTGGCTCCTGCAGGGCTATTACCTTTCTCTTCTCATGTCCTCGTCATTTGATTTTGTCTTCATCTCCTACTGTACTTTCTTTCTCGCTCGCTCGCTCATGGGCTAAACCTCTCTCTCACTCTCGCTCATGAGATAAACCTCTCTCTCAAGGCCCCTAAAGTCCTACTTTAAGAGAACACTCTCGCTTTACGCCACCCTTTTCTGTATCCTTATCATTCCCTGCCTCCTCCTTTCTTTCTGTTTTAACTCCAAACAAGTCCTGAGGCATGTTATGTTGTTGCATGGCTGTTAGGGAGTTTTCCACACTTAGCTGAAGGTTAAAACAATGGGCTAAAGTCATCACCGTTTGATAGCGAGCCGCTAGAAGCTCCGATTGGGCCACTAACCCTGCAAACTCAAAAGTTCTTCCTTTTTCAGAACTATGTGTGCACGCTGAATCATGTTAGGTTAAGACTGCATGGCACCCTCACGTGTCTAGACAGCCTTTACAAGAGCTCAGTTGACCTTCACAGTCCTATTGAGGAAATCTATCTGGAATACACTAATCTCTCCGCAATCTGTCTGAGTGAACTTCGCCTCCTCCAAATGCAAGTGCTGGGCTGTTGCGGCGTGGTTACACTGCACTTTGACATGTATAAATGCCTCTACAAGAGCCCGCTTGTACTTCAAAACAGAACCTCCTGCATCCTTGCTAAATATCAATGGAATTGCAGGTTGTTTTTTTTTTGTATAGAAGAGTTTTTAAATGCTTCTCACGAGCTGTCCAGACACTGATAATATTCATGACAGATTTCTTCTTGACATGACATCGCACTGAATTTTCCATTGGAGATTAATAAATCTTATTCAATACATGTTTAATATGGTAAAGGTTATAGGCGCAAGGATATACTGCATTTTGACATGCTTCAATCGAAAAGGCTGGACTTGAATATTAAACGCCACACTATTGTTAGCCTTGACATGAGAATAATTAGAAACAAACGAAAAAGTGGCATTTCACCTTCTCTGGGCTTGGCTTTGACTGAGCTGACTGAGTTAAATGGGAACAGGTTCTATGTGTCTGCTGTCTTAATGCAATGCTGCAATAAGAACATAGTGCCCTGTTTTAGCCGTGATTATATTATACTATTGAAGATTCTTTTGTCCAAAGCGATTTACAGTGAACACAATTACATGGATTTAATCACTAATCTATTTGCTACCACTTTACAGTAAAACTACAAATATGGCCTTGCAACCAAAAGCCTGGATGATGTGGACATCTCTTACACAACAGACACAGACACAAAACACACATGCACACGCATGGGCACACAAACCGCTTTATGATAAAGTGCAGTCTGGAGGGTCTGGAGGGAATAACCCATGATTATATGACTGCTTCCCAGCTGCACAGAATCCATGTAAATATGTTCTGCGGTCTATTTATGGGGGGCCAAAGGCCTCCCGGAGAGGATAGAAACTATTATGATGATAGATACAAACCATAAGCAAGCAGAGCCCCAATTCTCTCCTCTCCAACCGCAGTGCATGATGGGACACTGTGTGTTGCAGTGGTAAGTGTGAGGAGGTTGCGTTGTGTGGCAGGGTTGAAAGCATTGTGTTAAAGTGTTGTTTCCTGGGAATTGTGTGTAAATTGTGTGTAATTTTACAGTTGTGTGTTGCAGTGGTTCTGTTATTAAGCACAGTACTGTGTTGCTGTCTGTTGTTTCGGGTGCGGTGTGAGGTGTTTTTCTAGGCAGTCGGTGTGTGTCTCTAGGCCACACGCTGTGTTGTTTCCCAGCGTAGCCATTTGTGTTGGGCGTGTGTTTCAGCGCATAGCATTGCAAGCTGGATGTTTCTGTCTGCGCGTGTCGCAGCTAGGCCACAGCCCCAAGCGTAGGACCTCCTAGGGAAAACAAATTGCCGCCGATGAAGACGAGGGGAAAGTTATTTGTCCTCACGGGACCTAATTTGTATCCTCCTCCCATTAGACGACGGATCTGCTTCGCCGCAGATGTAGTAGGACGTCATGCGATGAAGCGCTCGCTCAATCAGCCAGCTATGTTAGCCAGCTATGTTAGCTAGCTTGCGGTCGCGACTGGTTCTTTGGCTTCAATCCCAATTGGTTTGGAAGCGATCGCCCAGACCGCGAGGTGTCATTTACAAACCTTGAGAATGGTCTTCAGTGTTCATCTGGGGTCTGTCTCTAAAGAGCAATATCAGCTGGAGTAATTAAAAGTGTGCAATAGCCATATCAACGATCAGAGTTTTGCTACAGCAGTGGGAACAATAAACATATTAAGTGATATTTATTACCAGTTTTGGGCCGCATTTTGAGTCTATAATTTATACCTAATGCATATTTATACTATATAATAAAAATCGTTACTAGGCATATTATTATTCTGTCTTTAAAAGGGTCACTAAGTGAAAGGACTTTTTTATTTTTTTATTTAAACATAGAGTGTACAGGTACACTCAAAAGGGATTAAGATCAGTTTACGGGTCCTTTTTAAACAAAAAGGAAATGTAATCGTTAGCAAGCAAAAAACATTTAATTTGAGTAATTAATTTTAGATTAAACTTCTTGGCTTCAAGTCTTGATATATTTAGCCCGGTTTACAGCAGGCTTGCTTGATCAGGACTGAGCTCTGGTTTAATTACCATGTTCAGATGAGAGGCTTTGTTCGCGCACAATGCGGAAGAAACACACCTCCGCACATTCAGGCATGCACCCTAAGGTATGCCACGCACGCACACGCACGCAGGAGGTGAAACACGCCGGTGTCGTCAGAGCTCATATTTATCAAGGCGATGCTCCCTGCCTCTGTGCGGGGATAATT
>JAOEHI010008549.1:0-15835 GCA_025447815.1 Percopsis transmontana | reverse complement strand
AGGAGGTGAAACACGCCGGTGTCGTCAGAGCTCATATTTATCAAGGCGATGCTCCCTGCCTCTGTGCGGGGATAATTGGAAAGGAGCGTCAGGGAGCAGGAGGCAAACAGAGGAGACGCAGAAAAGAGAAAACACATTTTGGCAGGGCTTGACAGATCAGACAACGTTTGAGAAAACCGTTAAAACTGTTGGAGTGTGTACTTTGTGTGTGTTTTTTTTTTTATGGTTGTGACACAAGTCTGTGTGTGTGATTTGATTGATTGATTGGACGTTGTGCAAGGTTGTCTATCTGTCTCTCTCTGTTTTTTGTCTATTTCCCCATATAGAAACTATTGTGAGTGTATTTATAAAAAGTATGTGCATTTATAGAAGAATGATGGATGGATGGTTGGTGGTAGGGTAGGGCGATGGTGGTAGGGAAGGTTGATATACTGACATGTACTGTATATAAATCTGTATTTACTTCACTGGATTAGTCAAAACAACCATTACCAGGTTATGTAACAATTTCTTGGCGACATTATACATTGTATACGGTAACGTAACCATGATATAAAATGACATATACTGTAAGAGTAGGTTTTGGCCATGTCCCTGTCCACTAATAGATAGATGACCATGCATCTAAAATAGAGGGTGAAAAGAGAGGATTTCTACACAAATTAAAATACACACACACACACACACACACACACACAGTACAGTACAGATAGATAATGGTATACTTTTCTGGGATAATGCACGCTTGGATTTGACTCTGTCTTGGTGTTGCGGCCTGGTTAGACCACACATAGATGATGTTTATTCATCAGCGCAGACCCCCTCCTCGCTTGAGCGCCACAATTTAGCCACTTATAATTGGAGCAGCCTTTGGGAGGGCAAGAATAGACGGCTAATGCATATGGAACAGGACGGTTTCACCCTTGCAGGAGGTCATCAGCCGAGGCTTAAAGATAAACTCTTTTTTACTTTAAAAATATTAACTTTCAATTGCTATTAGCACTGGAGTTGGTCTTCTGAAGCAAACAGAAAACCCAGCGACAGAGCACAAGGCTGCTTGGAATAGCCGCTACGAGTGTCTCCGTACTGGACAGTGGAGTCTGGCGGCCACTTGCATGTTCCCGCCCTCCACTTTGAGGAGCTGCTGTGGTACAAGACTGAACCCTGTGAACCTTAATCACGGTGCCCTCTGGCTATCCACATTAGTTTCTGGGGTCCCATGCCGCCTCGTGCGCATTGGCTGGGCGGTCGATGTTTGGCCATGTACTCGGGCGCTGATAAAATGAGAATCGTGACCTTGTTTAATGGTGTCGATTAAAGTCACGCTGAGGCTCGAAATAGCACATTTTACAATCTTGTGTCTTTTCCTTTGCTTTCGGATTTATGCGCCAAGCAGGAAGCCTCAAGTGCCACAAGAGAGGGGATGACAAGTTGTATAGACTTTTCACCTCATTATAGCCTATATGTGACCCTAGGGGGGTGTAGAATATCCCTTCCCTTGCAGATCCAATCAGGAGAGGTAGGGGAGTGGAGTCAAACTAGCACACTGAATTTGGATCGATAAATTCCGTCCCCCTCTATTTGTCCCCGCGCCTCGCCCATTCCGACAATTATTTCATCTCCTTTCTCACTTCTTTTTTCTCATCCAGTGCCGTACTCCCCTCATTAAGAGAGGGAAAACACGTTTGATTTATACGAGTGCCAGCATCCACCCAGTGTGAGCCATCAAGGGCATCACTGATCTGACTATAAATAATCAGTTATTTCCGCTAATGACACAACAAGAGTCCCTTTAGAGGAGGTCAAGCTTCCACTTGGCAGCGACCCCCTCTACCACATCCACCCGCAGTGACAAGTCCTCCTCCATTAGTGGGGTCTGACACGTGCACCAACCAACAAGGACTATCTCTCCTCCGCTGTGACAGAGCAGACAACGGGCAGATTATTTGCTGCCCGCCAGCCTGCCTGTGTAGCTGCCTGTCTCTCTCTCCCTTAGTGGAAGCTAACTGTCTGTTAGATTCCACTGTACTGCATACAGTAGGATATAGATGTATGGTAAAATATTAGTTCTCCTAGGTCCTAACAGTTCTGGATAGTCCAGGAGCGGGCACCAGATACTGCACTCAGCATTTCAAAAAAAATAAAAAAATAAAAATAAAGACAAAAGGTGCTTTGTACTACACTAGAGTTCCTAAGTGTTGCTCACAGGCACAGCTGAGGGCTTGCCTCCACACAGGTGATCTGTTGTAAAAAACAGCTCTAGCCAGTAATTCAGCCTGACATATTGTAGTGAGGTTAAATATATTTTGAATTACTATAGTCTAATCCTCTGCAATTAGCAAAATACCCCTATAGGCAAAAGTCTGTGAAAGTTGGCTGTAGTGCAAGTTGTGCTGACTCTGTATTTTCAAATCCTAAACCAATGCCGCTGGAGGATGAGGCAACATTTACGCTGGTCTGTAGCTGTCTTGTGTATAAGGTACTTTCTCTTATGTACTGTGTGCATTTTTCATCATTGTACTAGCAAAGCATATTCTTAACAACTGGGAAATACATTTCACATTCACATTTTCACAAGTGTAGCTGCACCCAGATCAGTCTCAGTCTCTGAGGTTCATGGGACGGTTGTTTTCCAATCGTTCTATTTTGTACTCGCTGGGAACAGTAAATAAGCGTTTTACCAAATGATGTATTTTGAATGCATAATAATGTGCTGGGCTCCAGCATAGGCAATATCCAATCTCTGCATATTTTATTTATTAGATGAAGGTATTCATTAGAGATTGCAATGTATCTTTCTGAGACAGAACTAATTCATAAGCCAATATTGCTGTGTAAACAGAGCACATATTGCACATATTGTAGTTGTTTAATGTATGACTAAGTATAAATACTAAAATTTACTAATATATTCAGAAAATGCTTGTGTGAACATCCATGTACTTTTACTACTGTCTACTAGGTCTTGAGGACACATTAATACTGTATATTAGAAATACAGCACATATACTCTGTGTGTGTGTTTTTTGTCTCACTACAATTCAGAGAAAGCTTGAGGTAAAAATCCTTCACTTCCCAGCTGTCAACCTCCATTATAATGGGACCAGCATGAAATATGCACACTGAACTTCACGAGTATAACTGTGTAATTGTTGAACACTGACGCTCACGTCTCACATTGCGTTCAGCTAAAATGTTAATGAGCTCTGCAATCATGCTACACGTCATGCTGGTGGTTGTGGTCCTCAATTTGTGGTCATTATCCAGGTGGTTTGGTAAGTAATATCTCAGGTACAGCTATTGAAGGGTTATTGTGCTGTTAGGAATCCTGTCATATGTCTACTATCAGTATAACGCTCCATTTTCACTGGAGGAAAACCTCTGTATCCTGAATGTACCCAACCAGTGGCAGACCAATGATATCGATCAGTATCATAATGTTCTCTGGCTCACTAGGAATTAGCACAGGGGCTCTTGTCTTGTTTGAATTCAAAGAGGGAGAGTTTGAGAAATAGTAGCCTACTTCTACTTCTTCGATGTCTTCAGGTGTTCATTGCTTGTGATCAGATGGCATGGCATGGCATACAATTACAATTAGGTCATTTAGCAGACGCTTTTATCCAAAAAGACTTACAATCACATACTGCTTACATGGAGCAGGTAGGGGTTAGGCATCTTGTTCAAGGATGCTTACAGGTAGGCCCAATCTGGGTCTAGAACCCACGACCTTCTGGTTGGGAGTCCAACACCTAGGGGAAGCTACTGCTTGTTTGTACATAGAATGCAGAATAAATTGTCAGAGGATCGCTTTTCACAATTGGGGCATTATTACTTATTACTTACAGCATATGATGACTTGCCATTTCCCTGTAAAGCATATGAGTGGAACTGGAATTTAACTGTGGGCTCATTCAACGATCTCCGCTTCCAAACATACGATACAAGAGTTATGAAATGTAATAACAGATGTAATAAAAGCTTATGTTGACTTTAAAAACAAAGTGGAGCTCTAGTTCCTTAGTAGAACCTTGTGACTGGGAAAGCTACATTACTTTGAAATTTGCGTTACATGTAGTGAACTACTCCGTCACATTGGACATAGCACCGTAAAAATGTAGAGCTTAAACAACCGCAGCATTATTGAAAAGTGTAACGTATACAAATTGTATTAAAGATAATCACCATTAAACATTCATGTATTAGAGATACTGTTAATACAAATATTATTTAAAAATCCTGAAATACTGTGACCCACAGTTTGAGAATGGCTAATTTACAGCACCGAGACATCCAGCAATGTCTCTTATGCATACCAGAGTTATATCCTCCAAAATGAGCTTACCAACACTATTTACTTCCATCACAGTGTAAGCTCAAGCGTCGTTAACATGAGCAATCGGCTTCTTTGGGTGATGCATTATAGCTGTCAGCATGGGACAAGAACTCTCACCTTGGCCTTTTTAACTCTCCTCACATCACATTGAGTGTGCCTTGAATGGAGATGTCGGCCGCTCTGCCCTAGCATTGTGCGCCCGGACGTGGGCAGCTACAGGAAATGTTGCCGACATAAACATTAGTCACAACAGAAACCGGTAAAAAAAAGATGCTTACATGTTGCATGAGGCAGGTTTGATGGTGCTTAATTTAAGTACTGGAGATGTTGGATGAATCATTCATGAAGCTGGCATGCCATGAAGCCACAATGGCTTATTTAAGTAAAAGTGATACACGGGATAATGTTTACAGCAATTTCTTCTGACAAGTATCGTAACGTTACCATACATAATACACAATCCAAAATACCAAAATTGATAGTCCCTGTTGTAGCAAAATGTTTCCAGACATACATTTGAACATTTTATGAATATTAGTAAACTTAATGTTTTAAGACTCTTGTTGAAAAATCAACTACCAAGCAATAAACATGGATATTCAGCGTGGATATTAAACGTTTCAATATGCCAGGTTCCTAATCCATTTTCGGAAAGAGCTGTCAGATCTGTGGAGTTTTTCCGTTTGTGAAAGACAAGGCATAATACAGTTTTATGGTGATTGCATCAGGGAGAGAACTATAAAATTCCAGTTTTGCTGTCGTCGACAGAGCATATTATATGTATTGAAAAGTGTAAACTGACAAAAACAGTTTCACTAACAGGTAAAATAACAGTGTGTACAAACAATCTGATTTGAATAACTGCTAAAAAATTCGGTTTTAGATGTTATGTGCATTTAGGACTAAGTACAACGCTGTAGAGAATGCCGCTTGTGCACTTTGCTTAAGAAGACTTTAGAAGCAACTACCTGGCTGTATATTGTTTGTTAAATTTTAAAAAAGGTTAAAAAAACGCCTAGTCTACTGTCTAGAAAGTGAAAATACTAACCATGTGCTTGCCCAGCTAACTCAGATTCCCTTTAGTTGGTTGGAGGGAACTAATTAACTGAGTAATGTATGAGAAAAATACAGGGTTAGGATTTTGTAGCTGTATATTTTTCCACCACTGATTTGAACAGATGGGGCTCTAGCGGGCAGACAGGCTGTGGTTCAGTATTACCCTAATATGTTTCTCTCTCCATGCCCAGGGCCATACCAATAAACTAGCTGGCCACATCAACCTCCCCCACACACACACACATTAAAGATGAACTAAAAAGGCATGTCGGTCTCTCTCTCTCTCTCTCTCTCTCTCTCTCTCTCTCTCTCTCTCTCTCGACACATGCACAGAAAAGATGGGTGCACACAGGCTAATGCAGCGTGCATACTGTATAGGTGCATTCAAAAAGAAATATGCATTTTAAGGCACACACCCCACACACCACACACCCCACACACGCATACACATAGCACACACACAGCTGTTTCTATGTAGATAAATGTACTTTTCTTCTCACTATTACATGCGCATACACACACACACACATACAACTACCCGTTTTTTGTCAGGCACAGATAGTCGGTATGGTAACGTATTGAGTTGCAACATACCCCGCTGTGCTGGGTTCGGAGCATCCCTGCACAAACTGTGTTGCTCTCCCCCAGCACAGGCAGAGGACCCTTCCACCCCTGGTGGTGTTTGGCTTGATTTCTTCACATACACTACACACTGTCTATATGAATGCCTGCACTAGTTATGTTTGACACGATACAGCTGTCACTGTCTTTTGAAATAGTATAGCAAGGTTGACGAAAATTCAATCTCAATCATATTTTGTACATACTGTACACAAGACTTTTTTTTTTCAAACACTGGTACACTATAAAAAAGTGAAGCAGATGTGAAATCAATCTAGAAAATTATTCACAAAAGGAAGCCATTATATAAAACCCCACCATAAGTCAAGACTATTATCCCTGTTAAGGTGTCATTTTCAGCATATATCCAACCGTTAAGTATAGACGGTGCCTGCATCGTCAGCGTACAGTAAGAGAACATTTAACTGTACCCAAACTTCACATTAAACTGCAACTTCTAGAACCGCATCAGCCACCATTCCTAAAAGGGATGTAATATGTACTGATTTGTATCAACTCATTGATCAAGATAAAAGGGAACGATCATAGCAAAATATACATATAATGGTGGTTTGCTGTAAGGGTTATTATGACCCTCTATGTGGTCATTACAATGCTAGTATATACTCCCAGCCCGTATAGCAATATACTTTGTATTGTGTTAGCTGGACCCCCCCACACATTAATCATAGCTACTGTATTGGACTCGTGCCGAAGTCTACCGTGTTTCAGATTTGGTGATATTGCCAAATATCAGACTGTTGCCTTAAGATTTTAAATCGTATCATTTTGCGGAAAAGCCTTAGTTACACTCGTATCAACTCTGAGCTCCACTCTGTATTCCATCATATTCACCTATCCTGCCCCTTTAACCTCTTTGTATAACCATATATTAGCCTCTTTACCTCTCTTTCGGAGATTTATTTTACATTGCCTTTCCACCAAATCAAAGATAACCCGCATAATACAGAGGAAATCTGTATAAATCAAAAATGATACTTATAATGTAAGAGCGTGGGGAAAATGTAGTGAATAAAATCTTTCTGTATTCTAGGACCTATAGCCTATCCAGTTATATGTAGCCCCAGACCAATTCCCGACACATGTTGGTTTATTAAATAGAAAAGTGGACAATCAGTTATGGATTTGATGTTCAAGTGAGCATAGTTAATGGATACCCCAACACACCCTTACTTCCTGAACCTTTGGCAGTTTTGACATGTGTCACATTGCTTTCAAGGGTCAAAATGAGGCAATTCTGAGACTAATGGTCTTCCAAGTCCTCTTGAAGGCCATTGAAGGAAATTATAAATGATTGTATAAGAGAAAGTTTGAGGGTGTTTATTGCTGATTGACTAGCAAGTGTTGGCGTCTACCATGCTTAAGTGCTTTGAGTGCTTAGCTTCTTGCAAATCAGGCCATTATTGCTGAAAAGAATATAGTCCTAAATAACCTGGCAAATTCAAATCAAATCAAAATATTAAAAAGCAGGCTTATGACCTGATGTTTGAATCAGGCACCACGTTATTTCAGCGACTCAAATAGTCAAGAACCTTCAAGTACTCCATAAAACACAAACAAGAACAAAGAATACAAAACTTAGTATAGCCCTACATTAAGTCTGTAATTCTAAGTTTTTGGACTGATACTGAATGCTGCCTTCATAAAATAATACCAAGGGCTCTGTGACCACTAAGGGCGAGAAGGGATTCGATAGGCATGGCTTCTAACCTCAAAGACGAGGAGGTCATTTTTGCTCATGATGACAGAAAATGGAATGGACGGGCCAACAGGCTGATAAGACACGCCTCCGTCAGTTCATGTGCACACAGTCTGATTGCCCATCACCAAGGCAACATACACTGTCGTTTTTTATATATTTATATATATATATATCTATATCGAGTTTTCTTTCCGACAAAAAGAACATCACAGGGAAGGGTTGTTTGTGTGGAGGTCAGATAGAAACCTGTGTGTGTGTATTTCCCTTTGTCTGTTTGTTGTTTTACATTAAGCAAGTTTCTCTGCAGCTTCAGAAGGTGACCTGAAAGATGTCTAGTGGCCCCTCGGTGGCCCCTATTCGCTGGGAGCTGAGGACACCAGGAAGGGGCGGCGACGACGGAACGCCAGGCGTTCGCCAGCAGCTCCGTATCAATGGGACGCAGCCTCCGCCACCTGTCCCGATCTGTCAGTGTCAGGGAACATTTCACGAGCGGGCCAAAAGCTGGAGGGGAGATTTAGCTACTGGCTCTCAGAAGGGTTCCTTCATGGGTCATTACACTCCAGAATAGTGGTCTGTTTTCGGAGTCATTACGAGAGGCACTCGGGATATTTGTGTGTGTGTTTTGTAGAGGCCTGGTCAATACCTATGGCTGTGTGTTGGGTAGATTTAATTACAGCTTGTCATCTGGGATCATGTAGGAACAGAAAGCCCAGTTGGACGCTGGGATTGCAGACTTGGCATGATATCAAAAGCATTCTGTCTGACCTGCCATTATTCAGCTCTGTGGTGAGAACCTTTAAAACGTCCTTCATTTACGAACCACAGTGCCACAACTATTTATAAAACTATCCTGCAGACCTGTCGCTGAAGCAAAAGGAAAACATTTAATTTACATAAACCTACATCAAAACATCATAAACCGTTTTATGTTTTATTTATAGTTAAATTTAAATAATTTGATCATTCTTTCAAGTGTTGCCTTTTTTAGATAAAAAAATAAGGATTTTATTGAAATAATTCTCAATTTGTGTTACTCCAGACCCTAATAAAGTGTTGTGCTCCATTATTATAATGACTCTGCTGACCCTTCTTACGATGATGCAGTTATATCGTCAGCCATTCACGATTTCAAAAACTATGAATCAAAAACCATGAATCTCCTTTTCGAAAAATGTGAAACTCGCAGTACAACCATATGTACTTTTGGTGGATAAAGACAAACCAATTGCTAGCCTTAGCTGCACTTTATGTTTTTGCAGTACAGTGTAGCTATGGAATAAAGCTGATAGAAAGTATAGTTTGCAACTATTTCTTTTTGAGCACTTCATCTATGAAATAATCACTATTGTTTTATGATCTATGTCCCATTAGTGAATAATATCTCATCTTCTGCAGGCGTTCAGCAGGCTAGGAGATCATCTCTGCATCTGTGTCTAACTTTAAAGACACTCTCAGACCTCTCAAGTCAGCTGTGCTACGAAGAAATGTATCTGCTGTCCAAAGGATCAATAAAATTGCTCGTATAATTGGACACTTCACTAAATTTCGATTAAGGACCGGTGACACATCTATGCGAAAAGCCCCGTGTCATAAACCTGGTATATAAGCCTTGTATAACCTTTGGAGGAAATGGAAGATATTCTCCATTATGGTAGCCACAAGCTCAGTAGCTCTTTGTGCAACTATAAATTCAAAAAGCTCTGATAAACGCTGAGGTTCAGGAATTTATCTAAAATGCTAATGTTTTCTCACGGCATAAAGGCAGAGTGATTTAATACAGTGCAACCTGCTACATCCTAGTACCGTGATAACAGTGTGCTATCAGTCAATGATGTTTTCTGTTTGAATGTTAAGTAATGTCATTCTTTGACAATGAGTGTTATCTAAGGCTCTGTGCTGGATTTTAAAAAAAAGTGCTGATAAGGACTTATTTTTTGACAGTTGTTGTCTTGGTAAAACTGGGTAGGAATAGTCAATGTGTCATAGAATTTATCCTGAAAATATTTTGTCGGGATGACAACCTCTGACTGCTGGTCAGCACTCTGGTGGAAATATTATGTTGTGAGGGTGAAGAAAGAATGTTCTACGAGGGCATTATAGCTAAAGAGTGTGGTGAAGTGTTATACTATAGAGCTGAAAATAACAGCGTTCTTTGGCACACGTTTCTGACGAACAACAGGTGTTTTATGTACAACACGACCCTTCATATTTTGGTGAAAGTGGACCTAATTTTCCCATGAATGTCATTTCTAAACATTATAAAAGTGATCAGAACTGCAAATGATCTAAATTTGGCTTTGATTAATGGGCATTAGGCTGAGTCATTATTGTATTACCTCAACAGTCATAAATAGCATCCAGTTTGTTGCTTTAATTAACCGCGAGAGAGAGAAAGTGAGAGGGAGATATGGAGTTTATGGAGAGAGAGAGATTCCTTCACTCTTTGATCTCGTAGCTCTTGGAACAGACAGAAGGATCATTTCAGCTCGACCCGGGAATTCCCACCAGGAAAAGACAGACAGCTTCCCGCAGTGCAGATGATAGGAGCTCCACTTCCTTCCATGTTTAACAGAACGTCTGTGCCTCTTGCAAATCATGGCAAATATTTAAAATGGGGTTTACCTTGAGGACAAATATTTAAGTGCAATAATCTAGCTTTCTAATAAAGCCAGGTCAGTTTGAGTGCCATTTATTAGCCTGATATACCGTCCTGATTTTATGAGCTCCATGATTTCCTCCGCTCTATGCATCATTCTGGAAACTCTACATTTAAAATCATTAGCAGCCTACTACTAATTGTTTTCTTATGTTCTAAACACCGGGAACTATTTCCCTGGAAGAGACTGATACGTGCTAGCCATTTTTAATCCCCATTAAGGCTTTTGTAATGCAGCTAACCTACATTGACACAATTACATTTTGACATAACTGACTTTGACAGTACTGAGTGGTTTCCACAGAGCTGTAAACAGTGGCAGAATGTAAAACTTTTTTATTACATTGACGACTGATCTTTTTTATTAACTTTCTGGCCAAAAATCAGTTCCTTCACAGATTCATGTTCTGTGCCAACTGTTTTATTGTAAGCAGAGAGGGTAAAGCTATTTCTCATCAGAAATGTGGCTTTTGAATTAGTCACTTTTTGGCTTGATTTCTCTCGGAAATGGGTTCTCTTGACATTATTATGCATGCAATCCGTTTTTGTTGGCCCGCTTTGTTCTTGCCTAGTCTCACAGTACGTCTGCGCTCTTCAATCACTCTGAAGGAAGATACAGACCCTGAATGAAACTAAGAGTGTGATAAATTGAGTGTTCCTGTTGTTGTTGATATTGCTGTTTAGTCACTCAATGCTGTTGTTAGTTTTTAGATTTTTTTTTGCCCGTCCGTCCATCGTGTCATAATGAATGTCATTGCCAAATGTTCCCAGGGCGGAATCTTCTGGGATCTCTTTGAACATCAGAGCCACACCGAGGCACCCTGCACTGTGTGGAATGAGGATGTTGACACAAGATTGCTATATCCTCCAGTTTTGTGTTTCGGAATGTTCTATGTTCATCAAATGCAACTTATGCTGAATCCTTATTATCCTTGGTTATGAAGGCAGGTTCAGAGCAGTGAAATCCCAGTTCAGACACAAGCTTATACTGCACACTTAAAGGGGAATTTTTGCAAATTTTGAGCTGGACCTGGTTTTCCCATCTCTTCCAACTGTGGCAATTGTTTGTGACCACAATCTAATCCAATGGTTCAGTTTAGATTTCTGAAGATCTCTGCTGCCGACATCCAATTGCTTTAACAAAAAAATAAGAACTGGATTACGGCTTAAAGTCTCATCAAACAAGAAAATGCAGCCATGTCCTTTTTTAAGGTGAGTAAAGAAAGGCCACAGTATACTAACGGACTGTTCACGAACCACAAACATTGTGTGTCTGCACAGACCTGTGCTCGTCGACTGTGCGACACTGACTGTGCACTAACAGGCCGTGCGGGGTATCAAAATGCAGTGGTAGTGTGCTGAGACGTGTCCGCTAGAGCAACTATACTTTGAAAGCCCAAAGCGCTTGTCCACGCCACGTGCGAAGCCATGTGTTTATTGCCATGCTTTGGCTTTAAGAGAATTATTGGCTAGCCTTGTTGGTTTCCATTATGTTCCATGTCCATCTCTGCACTGCTCTAAACTAAATTGTTGGATTTTGGTCAGAAACCATGTGAAAATTGGTCAGAATTCCCCTTTAACTGGGAAGTTTAATCCACTCAGCCTTAACCTCAAATCTAGGATTTAATAGGATATAATTTTTTTTAATCCCAAATCAATGTAAAACATCTTTGAACAAAAGTTGGATCGTGTGAGATGTATGCCCGCAGGATCATAAGATTACACTCCAGTAATGTAAAATTAATTTCTATTTACACTTCGGATTAAAAAAACACTAAAGAAAATCAGCACTTGCTTTACAGTGGAAATACTTTAAGTCTTCTTAAAGGTTCCTGGGAAAAGTTCTTTCAGGATGAGTGGTGGTGGTGGTGGTGGGCTGGGGGGGGCACGGTCTCCTATTTTCCAAATATAGAGTAGGAGTTCATGCGTATTGGGTAAGGGAGGACGCATGCTATCTCTGGCACGGTTACTTAGTGCCTACTCCAGTGGAGGAAATGCATCTTATCACAGAATGTATATGTGTACCCAGCTAGAAAAATACAGATATGATATACATGATTAGCCCAGTTTAGGGATGCTGGTTGGTAGATAAAACTATAGTATAATGTGCAGATGATTGAGCTGATAAGATGAATCCCCTGGTATAAAAGTAGAGCTTCAAACAAAGTCACGCCTTTTGTAAAACAATGCTTTTTCCAAATCAGGAATTGATAACTAATGGCCCTGTAATTTCATTACATTTCTTAGAAATAGGAGTCTTCGCTAGTAAAATTGAAAGCTCTTTTGTTTTCATAGTTCATTATAATTTACATTTTAGTTCAGAATCAGAATGAGAAGTGTTTGGAAGGTGAACAGACATTTACAGGGAATAATAAACTCCTTATCGGAACTTTGAAAGATAAAGCTACTGAGGCAATGCCGACAGACATCAATTTTGTATAACTGGTATAACTACACATACTCCCAGGAGTTTTGTCAGTTAGTAGCTGATCAAAACATACAGTACAAGACGGGGGGATACGTCAATACCACAACAAAACATTTCTGCTACTTACAGAAAGCCTATATATAAGAAGAAAGTGAGAATAATTACATGTTTACCTCAGTCCCATCGTTTCTGAAGTGTGTGCATGTTTATCTCATGTTATAACATGTTAGCATAGCTTTTAAGACTCTTTATCTTGTACCAAAACATTACCTATCCTTACTTAATAACTTTGGCTGTTCGATCGAGCCAAAATTAAATTGGCCATCAAAGAATTGGCAATTCTTATTACATTTAAATTAATGTAATAACGATCTTCACTCTAGCATATGGTCAGAGGTTAGGATTGTGCTCAGGGTACGCTTTAAATTACTTTTCTTAAGGGAAATTCTTTAGAAATTTTGTCACTGATGACTTATTTACTGGTTAGTTCATTATTTGTTTACCTTCATAATTTGGTAAAAGCTTTTACATTAAGTATGACATTTCTGTATTGCCTGGCATCATAGGATTTAGTTTAATAGCAACGATGTTCCAAAATCAATATCCTAACTAATTATTTCTTACCTTATACGTAGCACGTTGATACATTGACATGTGCTGTTATGCGTATAGTATATGCGTACTGTGCTAGTTTCTCATGAGAAACATTTTAAACAGAGTGTGTGCACTACAGTGTTTATGTCCATATGTTAGGGGAAAAAATATACACACAGGTAAATCTGTGTCCATGCATGTCCTTGAAAGCATTTTGCTTTCGTCAAGAGCGTTTGGGGACAATTATATTTGGGGCCCAGTGATTCAAAAGTAGAGATGCATACATAAAATCATAGCTGCCGTTCCTTCCTGCCTGCCCCCTCCCAGTATTATGTCCTGCACCATTGTGCTGTTGTGATCAGCCCAGCATAATAACACCAGTCGATACGCAGAGCCTGGCTGCTACCAGCTGACAGAGAGTCCTGAAGCGGAACAAATGGTTCTGTGGTGTGGCTAGCTGTTCCTCCAGGGAAGTGTTATTCTGTAACACCGAGTGGTCTGTGGAAAACGATTGGTTTTGTTTCTCCTTGAGCTCATTTGTCTTTAAAACACACTCAGATATATAGTTTGCACTGTGGGCTAGAATATAGGCACAGGGACGAGATTAATGCAACGCAATGGAACAGCGACTGCCTGTTACATTCTTAAATGAATATGCTTAGTTGGTTTTCTGGTTTGTTACAAGAATTGTTACAAATAGAAAACATATTATGGGTTACTGATAATGTCCTGTGTCATCTGAAGATTCCTGAAATGTTGTAGTTAAACGGTAAACAATTTTGAGATCTACCAAGCTGGCTAATAAATCTTCATCATAATCATCAATAATTTTGGTCGCCAAGCACTATGTGGAACAAAATTCCACAGCAAACATATTAATGACTGCAGCAAAATGTCAGGAAAGCCTTGTTTGTTCAGGGCCAGCAAACTCAATGAGTCGCTCGGCTTGCCTCAAATTTCATTAATTTTTTGAGGGAAAACTGGTTATAAACCCATAAAATTACATTTTAATGGAGTAAATGGAATCATTTTGTCTGACATGGATTTCTGAGCATTTCAGCAATACCTCCAGCACACCTGAGCTCTGTGGCTAAAAGTCAGACTTCGGAAATGAAAATGGAAATGAAGGCAGGCCCAACGTGCCGTAGCCAATTCAGCGGCGTTATGGTGCTTACGTGTTCTGTACAGATCTGGGTCTTTGCTCGTCCTCCACAGGGGAGACGGCAGCCTTAAGGCAACAGGTTTGTGATCTATATCGCATGGCTCGAGAGACGCTCTGCATTTCTTGACCGCATTTCTCTACCGCTGAAGTGCCCTCGAGCAAGGCTCCCAACTCCCATCCGACATACGGTTACAGTCAATTCCTTTTAACAAAAGTTCAATATCACTTTAAGTTCCCCAATCCACATCTGTCCTGCAGGAGATCCGGCTTCTCTGGAATCGCAATAGGTTTATTTAAACACAAACCTTGAGTCTCCAAAGCCACTTGTGGCCAGACCCTCTTCCAACCGCTGACAGTCAACTCTCTGGAAAGAAGCTGAAGGGCAACAATGCAATCTATCCAAGGGCTTATAATGCAATGGGTGAACCAGTATGTGTTGAACAATGTTGTTTCCGTAGCACGTTCCAAGTCATTGTAGTGTGAAGGAATGTATTATTCAGGAACAGTTTATCCTTGATGGAAGCGCTATTCCATGGAAATCAATTATAAGCTGACCCTTGGCTTTGCATCTCTTAACCTGTAATTGTTTTTCAAATTTAGCTTTAGGGCTTGGCATGGTCTCTGTTGTATATTTAAGATGTCAGTTTTCACCATATACTGTACATCATTGGATAAAATGCATTAGATAAATATCCACATTTCCGTGTGTGAAATCCTGGGTATGTGCAGGTGTAGTGCTTTGGGTGTCTAGCTTGTGTGGTTGGTTAGTTTAATAAGCATTCTGAGGACATGCAAGACATCCTTAGTGATTGGGTGATTGGGTGTCGAGAGCCAGACAGCTTAATTTGCTCCTTCATGTCAGTATAAGTGAATCATATAAATGATTCCAGCTCCTTGTGCAGCCTCTTGGTGAGACACAACACATCAGTGTTTACAGTGTTTGGTAGATGTTTGGATGTCATAGCACTCGTGTGTGTGTGTGTTTGTTTGTTTGTTTGTTCTAACTGATCAGGGGATTGGAGAGAGAGTGTGTGTCTATGTGTGTGTGTGTGTGTGTTGGATGGGTAATGCTGTTTACAGACCACTGTGAAGGACATGAGGAAGGGTTGTTTAAAACTCTCATCTGCTTTCACTGTGAGCCTTTTTCTAACAAGAATACCTGAAGCACCTAGCAACACAAACAATCACATTACAATACAAGATAACAAACAAAGAAGGTGGAGGACTTAAATGGAATGAGTAATATGACATAAGTAAGTTAG
>JAOEHI010008529.1:0-34363 GCA_025447815.1 Percopsis transmontana | reverse complement strand
TATTCCGTATACTGTTTTCTAAAGGAATACACATCACCACATTATACTAATGACGCCACATACACTAGCATCGCCTCACACACTCATGCATAGAAATGAACACATTCATCACTGAAATTAGACAGCTTTCTATCGGAGGCTTGATTGGGTGTTTGGGCAGTACATCGCGCTATGGAGCACATAGTTTGATGGCTCCTCACATGAATAAGTCATATGCCGGGGCTATCCATATTTCATCAAACATCCTCATCTATAATGGACGCCGTTCTGTGGCGGCGGGCCTTACCTGATAGGTGCTGTCTCATCGCCCTTGTCCAGCCACTCCTGGGGCGGGATTATGTACATACACCACAGCCCCCAGTTATAGCCGTGGGCTGCGTTGGCGTACTGCTGCACCTCAAACGTGTTGTACTTGATGTTGTCTATGGCGGGCAGGATGATGCGCGTATGGTCCTCCTTCATCCTTGTTAGAATGGGCTCCGCCCTTTGGATACAAACAACATTTTGACAGTTGATGAACCAAACAAAAGAAAAAAACGCCGTTCACGCCCCTCCCACATCTGAGCGCTGACAATAAATAATAGTGTAGTGTTTGTGTACAGCCAATTCCCACTTGGTAAAAAGCCACTCTATTTTTTTTTCTAGGTGAAACATTGCCAGCTTGCTGAAAAGCCTCGCTCCAAAAGCTCACCACACTCTTCATGTCTGGCTTTCGCCCTGGGGCTGCTTTGCCTTGGCACACTTTCTTTCACAGCACATCAAACGGAGAGCAGATTTTGGTGCTTGTCACTCGAGGAGCTGCCTACATGGCTGGCGTGTTCCTTCCCCTTTTTTCTCAAGCCCGTGGCCCAAGGCAACACTTCTTTATGCCCAAAGGTACCCGGTGAAAGTGACTGTTAGGATACCTTTGTCTAATCTTTC
Source organism: Percopsis transmontana (assembly GCA_025447815.1). NCBI lineage: Eukaryota > Metazoa > Chordata > Actinopteri > Percopsiformes > Percopsidae > Percopsis > Percopsis transmontana. Next base: position 33,442 of record JAOEHI010008529.1, on the reverse strand, counting down.
TCCTGCTGAGAGATCATCTCCACCCAGGCCCCACAGCGAGTGGAGATGCGTATATCACACACGTCTACATTAAAAGGGAGGCAGCAATTATAAAATGATGAATGCATCTCTGAAGAATCCTGCTCCCTCTCCACCTTCTCCGCTTGCTCCCCCTATCTCTCCTCCCACTGTCTTCCTCACGCTCCATCTCCCTCTCTCTTCTCCCTGCATTCTGCTGTCTCTGCCCCCCCTACCCCCCTCCTCTGCTTTTAAAACCAAGGCCATTCATCTTCCAAACGGAAAGTTATTCCTTATCACGCTAAGGTAGCGGGCAGAGCCTACACAGGGAATGGATCCAAATGGAACTATAAGTGATGATGTCAGTAAAATATGACCGAGTGAGCTCGTACAGAAAGCTTTCATTTAATTTAACGTTAGAGCAGTTCGTTTAAGTACTTCAGCCGGCATCCCAAAGACTGGCAGACCGGCTTCTGACTTTACTTTAAATGGATAATGGCCGCACACTAAACATGCACAGATACATTTAGCTTGCTAACCATGAGGAATTCCTTCCAAATATTGCGTTACACCTGCTTTTCCCCGTTCAGAAGTGCGGCTTTATTTCAAGGCCATTGAATTTAACAATGCAGCAAATCTCGATGTTGAAAAGCTCTTTTCATCTCATCCCACACAAATGCTAAATTAGGTTATATCTGGAGTCTGCGGCAGGCCGCTCGCATTATACTGAAGTCAGTGTCATGTTTATCGAAGTGTTCCTGAGCAATCTTCGCCTTGTGGTACGGGGCATTATACTGCTGGGACAAAAATCAATTTGCAGCTACAATGCTGGTATAAAGGCATACACCTGATGGATATTCAGATGTCATGTGGCAATCAGGATTTTTCACTTTTATCGTGGGCCCAAAGTGTGCCAAGGAAGTTCCTCCCATATCATCACATGGCTTGGACCATGTATTGCTATCATCTATGCGCTATTTCGTCAGCACAAAACAAATGATTCATCAGAAGAGTACATTCACAGTAGGCCTGCCATTACTGTATTTGCTGTAGGTGTTTTAGTGCTCCTACATGGTAATACTTGTAATTGTAGTGTAGTCGCTATGCCTGCTAAATGAAATAATAGTAGTAAATTGCCTTTCTTTGTTTCCTACTTGTTGTTTGAAAGCTTCCAAATGAATTATTTAACTTTGTTAACTTTGTAAAAGCTTAATTACTTTAATGTTATCTTCCTTTACTTAAATAAAATGACAGTACATGGTTCTATATTAGTACATGGGGTGTAGAAAAGCCTTTATTCCAGCCTTGAAGCGGTAATATCTAATCTACCCCATGCTGCGCATCATGTACCCACGCTCCACCCGGGTTCCACTGTGTTGGTGTAACTATCTACACCACACGCAGGAGTGTGAATCCCCTTTAGCATTCCCTAACCTTGAGAACACCCCCTTTGCTATTCCTGATCTGTGCATCTGCCATTCATCTTCCTGGCGTCCTTGAGAAGCCGAACGCACCCCAGAGCCGGCGTACCGCTCGCTCCCTCGCTCGCTTGCTTAGGAGCCCGGCTACCTCACACATCCCAAGGTTGATGCGATAGAGTCACTCCGGAAATGAGGACGCATCTGGCTTTGACAGATGAGGCTGTGTCGGTCGCCCCTCCTCGCGCTAGCATTTCATCTGCATACCACCAAGAGGGTTATTCATCCACATCTGACTAAATTAGGCTCATTTTGATATTCCAAAAGGATCTCTCCCCTTTTGGCGATGACTCATCGCCCCATATTGTGAATGCATACTGACAACAGCTTTTGCCGTTAGTGGTTCTCTGTTGTGTCGCGTCGTGATGGATGACGGCTTCAGATTGATTAGCTCCACTTTCCCAACTGCTCTTTTTAATAGAATGAACCGTAGCAGAGCTTCAAACGAGGCTACACACGCACGTTACCAGGCCTTAAACAAACAGTAGTGGAACATCATAAACCGGGACAAGTAGGTTTGCGATCTCAATCTGTGTTTGACTTTGCATTTCTCCTGTGACTAAAGAGAGCCTTTGGTGCGGACCTTTGAGGGTACAACTCTTTTATTTTTTTTTTTTTTAAAGATTAATGCAATTCTGGTGTGACCCGTCTTGAATTGGCAAAGATTCTATAACAAGGAAATATCAGATAATGGGATCTAGCTGCATTAACAGCCATGCCAAGAAACAGCAGGCCCCAGAGTGCCTATAATAAGTTCACCTTTAATTCTGTCTGGGACTGAAGACACCACAGCATTGGAGCTTGTCCGTGCAGGGGAAAGGGAGGATCTCATACATCTGTGCGTGTTTGGGTATGTGTGTGCATGCGTATACGTGCGTGCGATGAGTCTTTGAAAAGCATCTCTCGCATCCACTGCCTCTAGCCATGTTCGGGCACATTAAAAGCTCTATAGATCCAGTTCTCTTTCCTGGCTGTCTGGATAAACAGATTGGGTTTGAACGTCAAAATGGAGCAGATATTAATATTAGCTACTCCCCTGTCTTTAATAAAACCGCAGAATACAGGTTCTCGCAGAGAATAACAATTCCCATGCGTTACTGCGGCTTTTAAAGTAGATGCTATGATGCAGAGTCATGCAGTGTAAATAGCTCTTATGATGCAATGCTAGATTTCATATTTCTACTTTGAAGTATATTTGCTCAGGATTTGGTTGATGTGATACGAGTGTAAAGTCAGTACAAATCTCTGTTGTTACGTGTTGTTGTTTTTTTTTTGACGTCTTACTGGCAGTGTGCGCTGAAGCACACTGTAAGCGGCAATAGCCTCGCCTCTCTTTTCAAGACCGATATAAACACCCAACCCAAGCTAGCTGTGAGGTGGACTGAGGACAGGTTTCTCTTTAGCTAATAAAATATTTCTTCACCTCCTCAAGGATTTTTGCATTGTTGAATTTTAAACAATTCTTTTGCACCTACACAGCATAATAACTAGAGCTCCTGTTGGACAAATAGTCTATTTCAGAACTTGAGCTTCTATGATTGGTTTGATTTTTTCTTAATCTTTGTTTTACATTTTTTATATGTTTCTACCACTTTGCTTGAATCACAGGAAAATTCAGCAGGTAATAAAAGGACCATGTTTCTGTAACATTCAAAAATCATCAAGTGTTGGTTTTTGAACCATGGATTTCATTACAGCAGCGCTCCAAACCCCATATGTCGGTTTACAAGGCTAATCATTAATCATTAACAACCTGAGATTGCAACAGTGCAGGGTTGAAAAAAACCAGAATAAATATCAATTTATCTGCTGCTCTCCTCTGTAACCGTGTCGTTCCGGAGGCATAGTTCCTCATTACAACCCCTCCCATTTCCTGCCATTAATCCTGTTTTATTTACTGAACAGGGAACGGGAGACTTGGCATGCTTGGAGCGCCCCAACCAATCCAAACCAATCCCAGTCTGAGGGATGGATGCGCTGTATTAGAAGTGCTGGAGAGTATAGATTATGCACATTTAGTTGATGCAATGTAATATTTATGATGCTATAAACTTACAGCACCATATTTAGACAATGCCTTTAAAATTATGTAAAAAAAATAGACGTCATGCTTAACGCCTCATAAACTAACATGGTTAAAGCGTATAATGCTATACAGTAATGCAATTATCTCTATCGCACAAATCACCATATCCACGTTAAATTTTTTGCTCAGCACAGTAGAAGCCTTTACAATGGCATCTTATAGAAGGTCATTCAGAGAAGGCTTACAGCAAGATCTCATGGCAACATCCATCTCACTTATCACTCTACGTAGCAAATAATCATATTATGTCATCGTCATTGTAACAAATTGATATGTACCTCCACTCTCGTAAAGGGGTAAAAGAACAAAAATAGAGACAATAGATATGTGTTTATAGACTCTGCCGGCAAAGACAATGTGAACACACACACACACACACACACATAACTATCTACATTACAGACATCTTGTGTAAACTGGCTTCCTGCTAGGGTTCACGATGTCTGTCATCTAATCTACCACCAGATCCCTTTATACAGAATCTACCTGCAGAGCATCGCAGGGATTCTCCTGTTGTTACTCCCAGCCTTGCGTAAATCTGAAATGTCAAAATCGAAAAACAAAGGCACCTGGCTATCAGAAGGCGGGAAGCTGGGGGGATTGGGGGAAGGGGTTCCAAGGCGCAGGTTCTGCCAGCAGAGCCTGGAGAAGGAGTGAGGGGTACATAGGAGGTTGGCGGGCAGGGCGCTCGCATGAAAAATGACAGAGCTGAATTCTGTGGAGGTGACAGGGGGCGCTGAAGCCACATCCATCCCTACAAGAGCAGATGGGGAGACAGATGAGTGAACCATCGGGGTATCACTTATCATCGGTACTGCAACACGGCCAGCGGTGCAAGCTGCTACCCCAGCCCTGCTTGTTGGCTGGCTGACTGGCTGGCTGGCTGGCTGGCTGGCTGGCTGGCTGGCTGGCTGGCTGGCATGGCGCACACTGCCTCCAGGCTCGCCATTTCCATTACGCCTGTCAAACTGCTTACCGGGCGAGGTGGAAGAGGGCGGGCTCAAGGCACAGAGAGAAGACGTCCCTTTGTAAGGGTCAAAAGGTCACGTGTTCTGTGATAAGATGCGGACCAGAGCGGTGTCGGTGATGCTGCGTGCGTTTTGCATGCCAAGCCATGGTGGATTTGACCTTCACAATGTTTTGTGTGAATTCATTCAAGCACGAGAGTCCTGCTTTTATGGCTGTAGCACGCATATGCTCTATCAGCATTCATGATATTTTGATACTGACTTGGAATAGTTTGGTAAGCATGAATCTTTCTAACTTCACATTTGCTGCCTATGAGGTAAGAAGCGCTAATGCCGTGCCAGCGGTGTCTAGTTAGTGTAGGTGTTGAGTTGCAGCCAGGGAGGCCAACAGACAATTTATAAACCGAAACATTTTGCTACACCTCCCTACCTCTCTCCCTCCCTCCCCCTCCCTCCCCCTCCCTCTGGCCTCCCAGGCTGCCTCCCTGGGAGTGATACTCTGCGCTCTCTTCAAACGCTGACAGGCTCATATTAGGTGCCAATTACAAGTGCTTGACTGACTTGTTTGGAGGTGAAACCTAAGCAGCAGCCAGACATTGTATTGAGAGCCCAACAGTCATTTCATAACACAAAGGATGCCTGGTGTCTTGTTGAAAAACTCCCTTTATTTTGTCACCTAAGCTAGTGCCAGCACGCTAATGCTGTTCACCTCTGGGTTACTTTCTGTGTGTGTGTGTGTGTGTGTGTGTGTGTGGCTGCACTGTAGCTATTACTAGACAGGTAGACATTTAAAGCAAGACGTGTTCTTATTAAGTCCTAGCCAAAGGCAATTAATCACAATTTGTAGAGAAAGATAAGGTAAAATAAACCCTTATTTGTAAAAAAATAAATAAATAAAAAAGAAAAGAAAAAGGTCATTCCTGCAAAAACTGCTGTGTCAGTTAGAATTGCCGAGGCTTGGCACCTCATCAAAAATCTTAGAGAAGACTCCATATTTCATGGTTAATAATGGAACACTATATTGAAAGCATAAAACACAAAAGCCAACATTATACAAAGAGGTGAGAGGGCTAAGGCCGGTGTGTTAATGGTGATCTTCTTACCAGCCAGTGTTGAACTCCACATGGGCATCAAAGAAACCCACAATGGGGGCGGTGGCAGCGTTCCAGCCGTGTATTCGTGCACGGATCAGACCCTCTCTCTTGGTGTTCCTGACAATTTTCACTAAGCCCGGGTAGCGTTTGTTCACATACTGGTCCAGGTTAAATTTCAACTCCACTGTAAAAGACACACACACAAGAAAATCCACATTTTACTGTATTGTAAGACATTATCCAGGCAGCTACACAGTAGTACGTATATCTTAATTAATATCTTAATTTGAGATAAACTTGAATTATTATTTAATACTGTCTTGTCTTTCTTGCAATAGCTACACTGTCAGGAGGACTGTTGTTAAAAAATCTTCCCTTTGTACCAAAGCAAATCCAAACTAATCCGACCAAACCAAGTGTTCATGCTACTAGCCTGTGATAGTTTTGCACAAGAGCCCTTTACAGTCTTTACCGATGCTTCAAGGACAATAAACAGTAGCTCAGCTTTTTACAATGTGACCACCTAGTGAACTCCACTGTTGCTGATTTTACAGCTGGATGATAATGACTTTCATTCTTTGCTTTCACGGGAGACGCAGGCTGTCAACACTGGGGGGAAAAACACACCTCGCAAGGTAAATTGCCAGCTCCTTAAATTGCTGTCTATGTTTTGTTGGAGGATAGATAGCTGTTTGAGTTTCTTCCCCTCCTTACTGCTGAGTGCTCTACTTTCTACAGGAGAGATTAATAAGGATGCTTGTGGCACATGGCTTCTAGACGAAGCACCGCCACATGACTTTAACTGTGTCTCAGAGCGTACATCAGGCAATGGGAAAGAGACAGCGGCTGCCTAATCCCCATCTCTTTGAAAGAGAAGACATTGTTACTGGGAGCCCTGTCAGTTCTCGTTTTTCTGGCTGAAGGTCTATGTAGAGCTTCTGCTCCTGGGATAGAGTGAGAATATGGAATCTGTGACCCTTGAAGCAAACCGGCCTCAGGTGTTTGACACCAAAGGCAACCAGTAATTTGTAAGAGTTTAGGGAATGTCTATGTCTCTACTGGTGCAGATGCATTTTTTTTTGATGGTACTAGTTGGATGGATGGATAACAAATAATGTACAAGCATGGAGTCAGCAAACAACAGCTCTGTGCACAGATAGAGACAGCTCAAAAAGGAAAAATGGTTTATATTTAATAGAAACGCAAGTAAGAAGAGACTGATATTTTCTTAAAGTTATTTTCAGAACAAACAGTATGACTTCTCAGTAGTTCCCTCTATCCTTCTATGCTCTACAGTGTAGATAATATTTCTCATCATATTTTTCCTCCCTACCTGCTCAGTTCTAGCATGGTAAAACATGATGATTTTGCAAACTTCACCCCTAAGATGGACTTCACACTATGAGTCTGGGAGCTCTCAATTCAAAACTATTTGTCAGACAGTTACAGAACCAGTGTCCAGGTGCTTTGCTTTGTTTGGATTTGTTGGAAATTAAAATGGTTATGGGGTTTTCTCTGAAGATACCAGCAAATCCAAAGGACTCTATTCATGGCTGAGGAGTTATGAACCATTAAATACATTTTCTAGAACCTGCAGTAGAACACAGCTAAGAATAAATATCAATCCATCATACTGTGAATATAAAATGTACACCATACACAGGGCCCTGTGAATTCCTCAGGCAATATGGAAAATTGCTGTTAGGCGGTTGGAAAGTATTAAAGGTGCGCTGGATTGTTTTAACAGATTAAAGGCTTTACAATTTGGTGGCATATAGCATTGTTTGAATTATGCCTTTCTTCATGAAACCCTACAGTATGTGCTTGCTGTGTCTAAGCATACCGGCAATGCAAGCATGAATTATAGCTTGACTTACTGTATAGTGTCAGCATATTGAATCAGTAGTGCATAGCATACATATACAAAGCATTTTTTTTTTTTACATTTTATGACAAATATAGTGAAAAAATGGAAAACTGCATTGCTCAGAGTGACAGCAATGAGAGGAGTTGATACTGGACAAAGGTAATGTCAAGGTAATATATGGTGTGTAATAAGATAAATAATTCTCACACACTGTGCTTGCAATGTTCCAAATGACTTGTACATTTTGGTCGCAGAGATCTTTGAGATCTTCGCGTTTTCAGATTTATCCACTTGGGAGAGCGTTTCTGAAAAGCTCCGGTTTCAGTGCAGGAAAACACTGGATTAGTGTGGATGGAAGGCCAAAACAGAGAAATAAAACTACGTTTTCAAACGAAACTGTGCTAGTGTGGACAGGATCTTAAGCACAAGACGCCTATGGACTATCTGGGGTTAACACTAACTGTTAAACTGAAACTGTTTTTCTAATAAAATACATCAACAAAAATTACAACAGAATTAAAATTGAAACTGTTAGCGATTGTTTGCATCCGTCATAAACAAGTCATAAGCTTGATAGCAATTGCTGTGCATCACAACAATTTGCATTGCAGTGTTTAACTTTCCCTTGTTGTTTTTTAACCAATTATGCTTTTAGCCTAGCTGGACTGACCTGTTTTGTTTAAATAAATTATTGTTTTACTCCATTCAGTTGTGACTGTCTTGTCTGTAGGCTACATTTTACTGAGGTGTTCATTCCACCCAAGTGTCATTGGTACAATACTCAAAATTACAGCCCAAATAAGTGCTTAATTAAAGACCTGATATAACAGAGGAGGAAAGAGGATTTTCTAAATTTAAAATAAGGAATAAAGATAAAAAATAAAACAACATTTGCTGTTCTGCTCAGCGATGATAGACAGCGGCGATTGGTGTCACACCATTGCGTAATTGGGCTAATTTCATTCACAAAAGCCTATTTGTAGTGTGTGCGGGGGTTGGTGATGGTTCCATTGCCAGGACATTGAAGATCAGTTGGTATTCAAGAAAGGATTAGATATGTGTCTGTTCTGCTTTCCCTGTCGAACCAAAGCGTGTGAGTCCTGCAGGTCCTGTTTTATAGACCGCAGTATTTAACACCGTTACCCGACAGTAGCACTAAAAACTGAATTAAAATGGAAAATATTTTGAAAATTTGTCTTGCTGTCAAGGTAAAAAAAATGCAAGCAACACAAACTAGTCACATCTAATAATGTAGACTATTATCGCATGTCAAATACATACACGCATGTTTTCAAACGTTTCATTGACTAAAAATTACCAAATCAAATAATTAAAAAAAATTATAATAATATATACATATTTTATTTGCAAACAGGGATCTTTAATAAATACATTTTCTATCGGCACAAACGTTTACCATGAAAATATTGTTGTAATTAAGAGATTCGCTGGAAATAAATATTTTTATTTTACACTATTTTGTTTACACTCTATTCGTAACAGCGAGCTCCATCAATCAGAGACGTCGCTATTACGCTGTTGTGGGTAGTGTAGTACTTCTGCGTGACATTGCAAATAATACATGTTTTTCTTAAAACAAGGTTGATATCATACGGACTTGTGGCTTCCACAGGAGCATCTTATAGCTCATGGTAAATCTACCTTGGAGAGTTATGACATTATGGCTCATAACAAAATCCTCAATTCAGAATATGAATGGGATTTTCACTTACGGTGTCACACCAAATTCTGTGACCGCAGAGGTTGCTGTTGCACATTTAAACGCTGATTATCATTGCTTCTTATGGGGAATGAAGAATTAACAGGGGGATCTTCTCGTTATGAGCCCCTCTGTGATTGCTCTAACTGTGGTTATGTTTTTGTCATAATGCCCAGATGAGGTAAAAAATATTTTGTTTAAATTAAGTTTTAGAAACAATTATTTTTATATTACTGAAGTTTATAAAATAAACTATGAATTAACAATCAGAGGGGCTCATAACAACAAGAAAGATCTCCCCATTATTGCCTCGTGGATGGGAAATACTATCAAATTGATTATTTAAACCAGTATTAATATTATCCAGTTAGACAGACAGTGAAGTGGACCAGCTCTATATCAGCCGCTATGCTGCCTGTTGCTTTGTTCCTTATGCCTCAGTAAATATTGTATTACTTTACTTATTAGTTGTTGACAGAGTTTTTATCTCAAATAGGATCAAATGGGAAATAGAGCTTAGTCATTAGAACAAAATTGTATCAAAAGAAGACCATTAAAGCTTGCACAGAAAACAGCAACAGTGGAAATGTTTTTGAGTATGTGATTACAAATTCACAAGAATATGTTAATAAGCCAATCCTATATCAAACTTAGACTAATAGAAGCATTGCTTACAGTAATGCGGCTCAATTTAAAAGTAATTTTACAAGCTGTTCTGGACTGCCTATATTCTAATGTCATTATAGAAAAATGTTGTTGTGTCAATGTGTGCAAATGTTGTCAGAAATACTGTGAAAAACACAGTATTTCTGAAACTGAATTATGTGGGGTGAATAAAGCCTTTTCTAGCAATAAATATAAGGAACAAAAATGAAACATTTCTGTTCTTCTGGCTGACAGGCACTGACTAGCCGAGGTTCATCCTGGGGGGGATGCGAATTTAGCCCAGAATCCTAAAGACGACCCTTTGAATAAACCTCTCCGCCACCAATAAATGTCACCAGCTGTCTCAGCAAAGGATATGTGTCATAGCGACAGGGCAAACATGCTTCCTGTGTGTGATTCATTATGCCAGGAATGAGTGGTGCTGTACTGTAGCTCCACTCATCTTGCTGAGCCTTGTTTAAATGACAGGGGACAAGCATAGCCAGCCAGAAAAGGTCAAGCAGTCCAGTATGCATGTTAATGGCTATTGTCAGAGCAGAGGGGCTCCCAGGAGCCGGCCCACACGTGCACAAATTACCATGCCGATCATATTGGGCAAACATAAAACATATTGTTTTTTGGGGTGGAGCCACCCAGTTAACAGGTACACTTTGCGTCATTAGGGGGGCGGCTTAGCTGCCATTTCACCTCTTCCCCAGCCTCAAATGCCTGCCTGTTTAGGAGCCTCACTGGGGAGCAGTGCCAATGTTGACTCCTGCTTGGGTGTCTTTCAGTATGTTATTTATGCACCCGTTTGCTTTGCCAGCCTGAGGGAGCCTGGGCAGCCACACCGAGCCAAATGATGGAGGGCCAAGTGTCAGCTGGAATCTAGTTCATTGTTCCTTCCGCTCAAAACAGGCAGACTTGTGGGAATGTGAAACCCAGAATCATCAGCTGTCATGGGCGTGCTGGTGCGAGGGGGGTGGAAGGGGGCGAAAGATTTGCCCAGATCGCCATGGAGACAGCAGTACACAGCAGTTTAGCAAAGGAGGAGACAAGCCCCCTTCCTGCTTCCGTATTTTCTTTTTTTTTCATTCAGCTATTTTTAAACCCGGTGTTCAAGAGTACGCCTTCAGGGCCTCTCAATCCCATCAACTCTCACTTTCAACATTTGCAGATTTTGCACACAGGCACGGGCTCTGCAGTGCCCGTACGCAAAGGCTGGCGTGCACACTTACACACGCACACACACGCACACACACGCACACACACGCACACAGTCCTACTCACAAACATGCACAAATGCACGCATCACACATCCCAACAAGATAAACCCACCCCAATAGACCGATGGTTGAAAATACACTATATGAAACTTTGCTAATTAGATCAAAGGTTTGCATTGTGGGATTGTGATGCTTTGGCAATATGCCTGACTCCTCGCGGCTAATAGCAATACCTTATTCCACAATCCACAAGACATACTATGTTAAATAAGAGTGACTCAAAATGAGGCTGCCACCATCTACAACATCAAAACACGAGTTGTAAAATGTCAGTGCTGCAGGTTTTATGATTTCAATGTGAGTGAAAACAACCAGCCACAGAGTTGAGATTTATATTTTTAGCGCTGTAGGCCCCTGAAAGCAGTTCTACAAAATCTGTAAGAAATAATGGTTATAACCCGCATTTGGATAGCATAAGGAGACCTTCATTGAGGTGGCATGTGAAGATGTTAAAGGTACAGTCTTTATCATATAAATACATCAGCTTCGTTTCTATGGTCGCAATTGGCTGCTCATGTCATGTGGTAATTTGATCTTTCGTGAATATTTGATACATGACTTCCGCAAACTTTAACCTCAAGCTAATGGAACAATAATTGTCTCAATTGAATTACTAAAATGATCTATGTAGACTAGGGGTGTCCCAGACTATGAATTTACATAATCAAATCTGATTAATCAAGTCTTGCCTGTCTCTACATTTAAAAAAAAATCTATATTAATTATAGGGGGGGGGGCGGACTGGTCGGCCAGTAGTGCATTTTAGTATGTCTAGTAGGTTACTTATGTCAGAATACCACAGGCGTATTAATGAGCCAGTCAGATGAATGGCTATCTATAAAAGAGTAAATAACACGATAATAACAAATCCAACACCGCATAACCCTCGTTACGTGAGTAGCTACAAACACAAATAGAACAACGAATATGTGACAATTCAGAACTTCTTCACATAATTCGCAATCATAACATGCCACGGCGGCTACTATGGATACACAGTCTTGTCGCAACGCGACATTTCAAATCTTCAAACTTAATCTCACGGGAATATACGGATGCCCTGAACCGCATGTGATAAAAAAAAAGTAAAAACCTAAAGTTATGTGGTTATTTAAAGATAGTATGTTGTTATTTCAAAATATTAAGTCCTAATTTTGAGATACTATCTTGTTATTTAAAGATATTAAGTCATTATTTTAAGATACTATCTCGTTATTTCAAGATATCTTGATTTTTCAAGATATGAACTTGTTATTACAAGTTCATATCTCGAAAAATGAGATATTACAATGTTATTTTAAGATACTTTCCAACTTAATATCTTGAAATAACATGTGGTTCAGGGCTTCCATAGGAATGGGTGGACTGACTGACAAAATAAATAAATAATAATCTAGCAACGATTATAATATAATTCTCCATGGGAGTGCTACCATCTTGTTCAGAAGTGGGCAGAGCGGCAAAACTCCAGGCACTATTTCAGGATGACAGTCTTGGAGATCGCTATGTGGGCTAGTAGCATGCCTTGTAATGTATGTAATGTCTGACAAAACTGTCCCTCCCATGATGTAAGCAATTGGGCTATTCTGTAGCAGCCAGGTGGTACTGTAGCAGATAGTGCTAGCTAACTGGCTGCTACAGAATAACCTACAGGTAGCACTGTTTAAATGTTAAACTTTTAGCAGGGAGCACTGTGGAAGACTGTTTATCAGTGTCAGTGAGCTAGCCAATCAAACTGAACCGGGTCTACTAGAAACCGTTTCTTTGTTTGATTCTCAGATAGCAATCACACGTTATCACTATAGCTGTAGGCTACTGCATCATACGTACATAAACGTGTACATAAACAGTACATTGAGATAGTCATGCCTGCACATTCAGCTGCTTTGCCACGTTTCCTCGGTCCACCCACTGGGATCAGAGCAAGACCAAATCCCCACTCTTATTTTCTCACCACTGTCGCTGTTGTCGTCCACCAGGATGATCTCCTTGAGGAGGTGCGCTGGGGTGTGGTTGACAACGCTATGCACAGACCGCAGGATGACTGACAGTGCCTCGTTCACGAAGATGAAGACCACAGAGATCTGCGGGAGGTCCTCTGGGTACGTCAGCAGTTTACACCTGTTAGGATTAAAGATGAATACATTATGTATGCAAATTATGTAAAGTTCTTTGCATATTTCTTCTTAATATACATATAAGTATCCTCCCCCTCATATGCATTTTTATCTAAGAGATCAGAGCACAGAGTATCTGCCCTTCAACAGTGTGGTAGGTTCTCTCCATACGTTTCTGGACCACGTCGTAATTATGTCTTGAAAAATAATAATAACTTTCCCCAACGCATAAATTAATCACAAAGAAATTGAGGCAAGCTGAGTATCCGCAGAGCCTTAAAGAAACTCTCATGTCCAAAATCACCAAAGCCAGCGGGGTAAAAAAATAGCACTACTCTAAGATTTAGTTTGAAAGCCCACTCTTGTTTGATTGTTAAGCTTCATCTCATGACCTGGTACAGTGCAACTGCAGCAGAGTGCTTTCATAGACAAAAACCCCCAGACCAGCTGAAAAATAAAACATTTTTCTGGAACAGTGCAGCCCTGAAAAACTACTGGATGGGGTTGGTTAAACGTGACGTGAGTGGAAGACAAAAACAAGCGCCATTGTATTAATTTAAGTAATTACAGCTGCCATGAAGTCATTTAATTTTTAGCAACTTTAGAGCAACATTCAACTGTCGACTCGAGGTAATCCTAACATTATCTGGAAAATCTCTAGTTTAACATTCTAATGTCGGTGCTCGGCTGAACGGGCCGATCCTGTAAACGTTTGCGCCACCTTGGAGGTGCCCCGAGTTCCTGCAGGGGAAAAGCGTCCATAGATGAAGGGGTCAATTAAGAAAAAAACAACACCGAAAGTGAGTGCAGTGCCCTCACTAGCATCAAGTAACGTGTGTGTGTGTGTGTGTGTGTGAGAGAGAGAAAGCCAAGCATGGTTATTCGCCAAGGATGGTTATTCGCCTGACTTGAGGGAGGTTGGAGGAGGCCAAGGCGTTGTAAACCGAAGCTCTGCAGAGCTCCTACACCTCCTCGAGCGACACAGGAGCTTAACTGAGAGAATCTGCTTTCAAATGGAAGCACGCTGTTGCCCCTCAATTAGGGTGCTCCGGCCTTATTCTCCGTGTCATGTCATGTCTTTTCTCTCTCTCTCTCTCTCACGCTCACTATATCGCAAGCGAGAACACTGTGGTAACGGCTTTTGCGGCGCAATGATTGGAATCCGATTTCATGTTGCCATTTTCAATGACCCAGTTAATGGAATGAAATGCACACTACACGGTACAAATTAATATACATTTGCTCTGCTTCTCTCTTTCTCTCATTCTCTCACTCTCTCTTTCTCCATCTTCAACACTGTAGATGACAACACACTCACTCAAAAACACACACACAGAACAAGCGTCCAATCAGAATCTAGTTTTTGTCAGCGATTGATCTCTTTTATGTTTGCCTGTTATCGTATATGCTCAGAAAAACAGTTTTTTCAGACATAAGTAGCTTTGAAGTCTAGAATGACTGTGTTTGCTGCACAAAAACGATCTGCTGATTTCTATGGCAACTGCCAAGACTTGTGACCGCCGTGTTGCAAATTGTTCCACATCTATTCAATTAGGTTGCTAACGCAACCGCCAACAATTGCTTTACATGCGGCTTGGCTTTGTCTTTGCCCATATCTTATTCAGCCATGTTGATTGGTAATGTAAGAATAATGAGCCTGGTTGTATTAGCTCAGTTGTTGACAGTCTCTAATAAAATGTTTGTATTGTTTTCGCCGTATTTACAATTAATTCTCAAGCTGATATAAAGTACTACTGACTGCTAACTGAGTATACTTTAAGTGAATCCTTCTAAACAAGTAAAATGTGGTATTAAATATTTCAGCAATGTGTTCTACCCTCATATTCATATTCATACATTTTTTTCCTTCAGATAAAATCAGTTAACACGTTCCAAAGAATTCCGACCCGTGACCCCCGTAAAGAAATTGGTTGTGAATGAAAATGAATTGAATGAAAAATAACATTGAAATTACTAGTGAAAGCAATTAAAATGTATAATAACCAACAATTTAAAAAATCCTGACGGCATCTGGCGGCCCCTTCAGAAGCATCGTAACCAGAAAAGGAGCATTCGGGCAGGTGTGTGGAAATTGCGGTGGAAGACGGTGTCATAATCGCACTGACCTAAACACCTTCCTGTCATCTGTATTCACAAGCAGAACATTGGGTTACTTAACATAGCCCCGGTTCTTTGAAGACAGCGGGATATACCAAATGAAGCTCGAGAGTATTATACTCTTTTTGCCTTCATGTGAACTATTTGAAGTGCGTGGCACTAGGTGAGAAGGCCTCCGTGTCCTGGCTGACTGTGATGGCAGCTTAAGTCAGCAGCATTCGGTGCTCCGCTGAATGGGGGGCTCATGGTGGGGGGGCAGCCACACAGCAGATGGAGCCCAGCGTGGTGCGAACATTGCATCGTCCTCTCTCCACCCACTGGAACCTGAGTGCCTCACAGCACTGTGTGTGGGCATGTGCATTTAGGTCTGGTGTGTGTGCCTGTGTGTGTGCGCGCGTGAGCGTGCGTGTGTGGCTAGCCTATATTAGCAGGTTCGCACCTTCTGACAATGAGAAGTGGCTGGAGAGAGGCTGTAAATTATGTTGGGACGGAAAACAACACTCACTTGTGGAAAACCTTGCCTAATTAAGTACACTGTGCAATAAATGACCATCACATGGGGTTCTACACGCGTCTACACCTATTCCTATTCATCAGGGCTCGACGCTAACTTTGTTCAGAGCACAACTAAACCTTTAGGAGCACACATATAACATGGCGATGCCTATGCTACCAGTGTTAGGGGGTAACGCGTTACAAAGTAACGCATTACTGTTATCACATTACATTTGTATGCAACGCAGTAATGTAACGCATTACTGTTCCTAAATTGAGTAATCACATTGCAGTTACTAATCAAACAATTATGTAGTTACTTCCAATTTAGCCGTGTTATCGCCACAACTTTGCTGTCATCAAAGATCTGTGTTTATCCTCCTTGTTAGGATAGGGATTTGTGCGGATTTGTAGGCATATGTAAGGGTTAATTTTATGAAGTTATTATTATTATTATTATTATTATTTTTATGTTGTTAACTGGCAATTACGTGACAATGCATCTCAGGCGATGTAACGAGTAGTGTAATGAATTACTTTCTACAGTGAGTAAATAAGTAAAGTAATGCATTCATATTTTTTTAAGTAACGTGTAATGTGTAATACATACTGTACACTGTATCAAACCCGGCTCATAGATATCCTCTTCACACCGGTAGCCTCCGTGTTTTGACAAACATTTTAGGGGCAGGGAAAACAGTGAGGTTCGCTGTAACCTTGTTGAGCTACGGACATTTGACATTCATAAAATTTGTACTGAATTGAGTAAAAAAGTTGAAATAACAACAAAGCAGCAGTCGAGGTAGGACCCCTGCCCTCAATGTTACCGTCTGATAGCAGGTTGAAACATTACATTACAGACCAGTCTCTCTCTCTGTAACAAACACACACACACACTTGGTTAAGATCTGGTAGGTATTTCACAAACCTGGCTAGAAATAAGCGTGGAGCTTGCATAAGCTTCAAGTTGCAGTCGGAGCTCAACGGGTTCCAGGGAAGTGCGCAACAGCCAATTCAGCCTGACTGATTCGAGTCAGGCTTCGCCAGCGGATTTATGTGCACGTTCGACATTTTAACTAAAGGTAAATCTAAACTGAATGTTGCGTGTAATATTTCTGGACCTATAATTCATTGCTTTCCTTTCAGGCTTAGGGACAAAACAAATGGACATTTTAAAATATAATATATAAAATCCGGAAGATACATTCCAATATCAAATAAGTTATCACTCAATATCCAGAATTTGTCATGAAATATTTCCACACAGCCCTTTAGCCCTTTAGTAGTGCAGGATAATTTTCATCATTGTTTGACAACAATTATGTGTATATTGTATACATTAATATAGTATACAAAACATACACAATATAGCCTAGTATATACAGTTTATACAAAGTACCTGCAATATATAATATACTATACACCGTCTAGTATGTGTCTGGACCTATTTTCCTTTAGTAAAACATGTAACAACTCCTTTCTGAAATTCACTCTCACCTCCCCTCTGTCTCTCTATTCTCTCTTTCAAACACACACACTCACAAGACCTGTCTATCATCCTCTCTATACTAACTTGAAGCTAACAGGTTATGCTAACCATACATTAGAATACTTATATAGACTTGTAGGCTTATAATACAATGTGTCATTAGTCACAGAGTTTTTAGTCACAGACTTTGAGTTTGAAAAGACTCGGGATCTTGCAGGGTCACTATTTGCATGAGACTAAAAACGTATGAAAATATTAAACACAAAACGTCAAGACAAGAAAAAGACCAACTTAAGACGGCTCTGATAGCCACCTTACACAGAACGAGATGACGGGAGTGTGCCACAACTCTAGCAACACTCTCATGATTTTATTCCGACATTGGACACAGTGAAATCGTTTGTTGTAAGGCCACAGAACAGAAGCAGAGTTTGGCCTCCATGTAAGCGACTGAGCTTTTTGTACACCGTCACGTGTGTCACAGGACCAGCCCAGAGCATGCGCATTAGCGTCAAAATCACAGACCGTACATACCCCTCTTGTTCCTCCACTGTACACACTTTGCCAGCAAAGGAAACGTCAACACAGTTGACTAGAGAATTAAAAAATCAAAGTTCAGCTTTATTGACATTCATCCACATACAGGGTATCCGGCTGAACGAAATTCCGTCCCTCTGGTCCAAGGTGCTAAACAAATCAACAACAACATACAACACAGTGAATAACAATGCCTTTATGATGGAGTGTGTAAAGTATTGGTGTGCCTTTACTCTAAGCCCGGCTCACTCTCTGCATTTGGAAGCGTTTGATTTATCACCTATCTGCCGTATCGTTACAGCCCCCCACCACCCACTTCCCTCAGAAACTCTCTCTTGTTCCATCTCATCTTTTTATTGCCTCTCTCAATCAGCCTTGCCAGCTCAAGTAGTACAATGACAAATCTACTTTCGTTTGTTGAGACACGGCTGTGAGATGCATGCCCAACACAATGATGCATTTTGCATGTTTTCACTCACATCTGCCGGTGAGGCTGTGTTTAATGAACATTACCGTAGTAATAACTTGAGTCCGAGGGGCCAAGGAAGTCTTCATCGCTTCTAGCTGAGCCGTGCTCTGCGGGTCGGATCTCAGTGTCGAGATCGTAAAGTGATATTGTAGTTCCATTGGCCTAGTTACTGGATCCAATTTAGGGCATCGCTCAACCTTAAATTTGTACCTGTCTGCAGGGGCGGGGGCGCCGTGTAAGGCGGTAACAGGATGAGCGAACGGCTCATCTGTTTGTAATGGGACAGAGCTCACCGGCCAGCGCTCATAATTTGACCTGGAACGAGCTTTGACAGAAACAGAGCGCCAGATTAAGACTTATTCCCATCACACCTCCCCCTGCTCCTCCTCCTCCTTCCTCCCCCGCTGGCCTGCCTGAGCCCAGGCGCTCCATCTGCCTGTTCCCCAGTCGCTCTTGTTCATACCGATATTTTGCATTAACCTCTGATAACCCGTGCGGGGCACGCCAGCGCAGAACGACACTCCAATCGCAAGGAGAACTCTCTTCAGAAAGATAATCGCTTAGTTCGTCATTTCTTTTTCCCGTCCTCTGTCCACAAGATAAACTCCAGCATTGGAAAGAGCAACAATTTGCAGCGAGGGCGACTGCCTCCAAATGGAGCCTGCCGAGACCTTGCAAAGTCCCATTTGATTGGTTTTCCTGGAGCAACTGGTTATCAACCGCCCACAGCAAGACGGCCACAATAAAGTCAGGTTCCATTGGGGAAGCAAAATGTCCTTTAATATTTTTTTGAGTTGAACAACAAATATGACAAAATATAAATGAACCCTTCAGCCATGTGATAACAGAGGTGGAACCAAGATTACTGTAACTGAAATACAACATTTAGTCCAAGTATGGATTGTGAGAACCCAAATGTGAAAAGGGATTTAGATATAGTTTATTTTAATAATTTTTATTTGGAGTCTATTATTTGTCATTTACATTCAGTCTTAATGGCTTGTCAGCCGCTAGTCTGTGTCTAAAACCCAATGATCTGACATTGTCTCTAAGCCTCCCAAGGACACTTAGGTCTCACAGCGCACAGCAGGTCTAAGTCACAATGATATAGACCAGGCTTAAAACCCTGCGCTAACCCAGCAATTAATTTCCCCACTAGAGGTGATGAGCTCCTTAGAAATAGCGGGCAGTGAACTGGGATTAAACGTTTCTATCCATAAGAGTTGTGTCTCCTGAGAAATACGTGCCGCACCAGGCGCTAATAGTGGCTGTATTTACTATCAATAACACACAGACCCAGCTGTAATGGCGTGGTTGGGCTGAGGGTAGGTGCGAGCGAAACGAACCACAGACGCACAGGAAAACAATGTCTGGGGAGGATCTGGAGAGGTTTAAAGCAAGGACAATAAATAGAACAGTTCTGGCTTTCAGATGTTATCAACATACATGCAGAACTGAAACCAACAATGGCCGCTATCCGGACATCCCCAACCCCCCACACTTATACCCTCCCCACAGGTGCAACCGATGACTTAATGAGGGTATAATTGGTTCCAGGTGAGCAGCTGGAGGCTGGAAGACCGCACGCTGGCGATACCGAAAGGGAGGGGTGAGGCGCCGTCCCCAGACTTTACACCAGCATAAAATCGTTAGGTTGGTAGGTAGAAATCTCAGAAAAAGAGGGGTTGTGTGGAATCAATATCAATATTGATTCCATAATTGGAATCAATATTGGAATAATATAAAAGCTGAGTGGGTGTAGTTGGACAGGACAAACGAAAGGGATTGTTTACGTGTAGCAACAGACATTGCATTCCTGCATCATCAAACACCCTCTCTGTTCAATGACTGCTGTCCATACATCATCACTAGTAGAAGGCGTGTGCAATGCTGTATGATATCTCTGCCTGGAGATTGGAACTACATTTCAGTTAAAAAAAACGAAATTTTATAAAAAAAAATTTTCAAAAGCCCAAGTGTGTATCTTACTGCTAAAACAAGGATACATTTTTCGCAGTGAAAAAATCTACACGAGGTACATAGAATATAGTCATCCACCAACAATGAATCTTTGTAACACTTTGTAACTTTTGGTTAGCTGCCATTATAGCGTCTTCTCCCTGTTTTGAAATGACTGTTTCTATATTTCGTTTACACCAGTGCATCTCATCATGTGAATATTTGTTTAAGGGAGCGGAAGCACTTTTCTTCATCAGAAATGCGTCTTGAGGCCTTGAAGTGACATAAATCCTAATAACATCTGCAGAAAAAGCTTTGTACAATCATATGAAACCAGTGTCAAAGCATGCACAGAAACCGCATGGACGCTGTTTACAATCCGTAACAGCCCTTTCGGCAAACTTACTTCCCCTTTGTTAAACTGTCCTATTTCCTGTTGAATTAGTCAATTAGTCAGTAATTTCCTAAAACCCCTCCGTTCCAGTAGCGCTCTCATACGACGTTATTCATTAGCACGCTTCTTTTTACTCGTTCCCCTCCTCCACTTTCCAGTCTTGTCTAATTTTTCCTCTTAGTGAAAAGGAGCGAGGAACAAAAGTGTCGTGGATGAAATGAATTGTCATCCCCGCTAAAGCCCACGGAACTCGTCAGATTGCATTGTTCCCTGACACTATGTGATATAAGCTCCGCTGGCAGCCCCAAAACTACACCAGTCCACAGCCTACACCACTCCCAGGCATTCTTTTTTCCACAGTAATGTGAAATGTATTTAGGACGAACATTAGCACTGGGTGCCTCGTGTCCACTGGGTCCTCCTTTGAAACGAAGAACCTCCTACAGTCTATATTACACAGTATGAACTGTCTCTCTGGCTATCGCCATCATCTTGGCAGTCTGGCACAATATCCTTTCATGTCGGGATTATCTGTGTCTAAAGCAATTTCTTGTGGTGTGAGTCCTTGCGGCCAGGGCAGTACCCTGAAACGGCCTGTGGAAATACAATCTGAACTGGACTGACTCCAGACAAGAGAAGGTGACATTTAAAATAAGGAGGATGAGGGTCGAATAGTGCTTAACAGTAGGAAAAGGAGGTCATTCGTGCATTCAGTGGTTACATAACAACAACTAGCTGTGCATTCTTTAGCGGAAACACAACCAAAATAGATGCGATGAGGAAGGTAATCTTGTTGTTCTTTGTGTACTGTTGCCATAATGCAGACAAATTCAGACAACATACTGTAAAGTCGACCTCCTCAATTTCTGGTTGAATTACCCCTGTGGTTGAAACCAGCAATACAAAAACATTGTTATTTTGGTTTGAGGCATAAAGAGGCATGCAGTGTGGCTCGCATTCCTCTCTACTCTTCCCCCTACAGCTATAAGTTCTCAACCCCTTCCCTGTGCAGCCCCACTTTAATGGAGTGTTGTGGTTCAAAATATAAACAGTAAGCTGGGGCTGAAACTAGAATGCTATAAAGGAGTATACCTTCAAGAGACACCGGTACGTTTTTTTTAAGCTACACAGATCCACATTGCTGTATTAAACACTACCGTAGACCCGAGACATGGCCCCTAACTACCACAACGCATAGAAGTTGATCTGCAAAAAGTTTTGACTTTGAAACTGGTGAACATGACGTTCGTTGTGCGTTCACCGCGTTAGCATTAGCATTAACCTTCATCAGTGCTTCTTAAACTGTAGGGTCGGGACCCCCAGATGGGCTGCAAGGATTTTGTAATAATCATGCATACATTATTCAGTTTCCGTTTATGGTGTCATGGGTCAAAAGGATTAGGAATTTGCTTGCACACAATGAAACTAATTCACATTTCAACGGATGTGTCCGCTTACAGAGGAGAACAGCAGACCTACTTTTTGGGCCTGTAGTCTGGGATGCTCCTGTCCAGGGAGATGCGGTCGCTGAGCTGAGCGTTGTAGCCGTACTCTTCGTACTTCCCCTCGGCGTCGCGACTGTCCTCACCCAGGGTGGCAGCGGCTCCCCCCTGACCCAGGCCCCCCGGCCCCTCTACCAGCCCCATGGGCTTAGCCAGGCCTGTTGGGAACATCACACACACACACACACAGGCAGAGTCACCCGCAATGCATTCACACAGAAACAGAAACAAGGAGAGACAGGTGAGCCGAGAGGCCAGCTGGTTTGGCATTCTCGTAGCACATAGCGCGTGCCAGCGTGTGCCAGCGCGTGCCAGCGTGTGCCAGCGCGCTACAGCATAGGCCAGCGTATGCCAGTCAGTGGAAAGAGCTGCAAAATAGTAAACATCCACGTGAACACTCAAGCCCCAGAGCAGAGCAGGAACGGAGTGGAGCGACATGGCGCTGTGAATGGGATAATGACGATGGAGACTTCTAAATGAATCCTATATCGCTGGAGGAATGCGCTTCGGTTTGTTTTGGGTTGTTACATGTGTTGATACTGGGTTATACTGGGTTATACTGTAAAATCTCACCAGCATCATTCTCTTTAAAGCTCAGACACTTGTAAGCTTCTTAATACACGACTCAAAAGAAATACTGTAGTAAATAAATAATAAACGAATGCACCAATAAATAACCCATTTACAAATGCATTTAAAAACGCTCTAAATGCATTAGACCAGCTATATTTAAAGTTTGGATTTCAGACAATGTGGTCAGTACAGTGGAGATTATTCATTCATGCATGATTTGAGATTACATTATCAACAGCTGACTTGTTGAAAACAGATGTCTGGAATAGAAATGCTTCCATTGAAGTCTGTATTGTTTAAAGCATGTCTAAAACAACCAATCAACAACAAGACAGATTGCTTATCGGTAGTTCTGCAGTGTGCGGTGGCCGGTCACTTGTCATTGCAGCCACTATGGTGGTTTACCAACATCATAATGAGTATCAGTTTTGATGTCTGGGACTTAAATGACCTGTCTGCTCTTATTAGAAGTGACTCATCACTGTAACACCAACAAACAAACATTGTCTCTCTGTGATTTTGACATTTTCAAAGAAAATTGTTGTCTTTTATGTTCTCCAAAACAAAATTTCCGCCTATCAAAGGAGAGTTATTTTCCATATCTGCCACATTTCACAAAAAATTCCTGTCGCAACATCAAAGAGTTCACCATAACCATGGCGTTTTGTTGTCTTAATTCATATTGAATTCCTCATCTCTGCTTGCACAGCGCCCTTGATTAGTTTAGTTGGGTCTCCGAACTTTTTTGTTTGACTGTTTAAAACGGTGTCAATACGATTCTGAAAGCTGCTGGATGCTGTCTGGACAATTGCTATGCTAGACATGCTGCCAGTGTGGCCTCTGATCGTCTCCACATTAACAGACGGACAACACACAGTACTGTACGTAAACAGCGCATACCAATGAAGAGCTTGGCTCTCAGATTCGCCCCTCCAGGAACTGCAAAGTAATCGCCATATTTGGACGGGCTCAAATCCTCGGGTGCTACTGGAGATTTTGTAATCGGAGCTGAATGCTTGCAAACTGAACTTTTCCCATGAGAGGGATTTGTCCATCCCCTACAACTAGCCAACGCGGTGGCGCTTTGACAAGTATGGGTGGGGTTCAACGTCATGGACAACCATCTGGCACAGTGGCCCTATGTCACACACCAGCGCTGATGCTCTCCAGAGCAGGAGAATACAAGCTGGAGGGCCCTCACTCTCTCGGCATGAGTCTCTGGAAGCGACACCAGTCCCGCTGCTTTTCCCTTCTCGGACGCCTTGGTACTCTGCTTCTGTTCCCTGCCACTTCCTCTAGCAGTTTCAACAGAATTATATTATGGGATGAGAGGCTAGCTACTGTAAGTGATTCCAGAAAATCTGATGTCTGCCCTTTTGAGTGGGGCTCAGAACTTAAACATAAGCTTTGGGTTTCTGTAGAAATGTGGAAATGTGATTCTGACCACACTACTGGGCTGTCACAGTACTGTTGGGAGGTTTTTTATTTGCTGTTGTGTTTTTCTTTTTGTCATACTGTACAGTATAGCTTGTGATAAACATCTGCCCACTAGTGGGTTACATTGCAGTAGCTGGTACTGATCGAGTTTGTATGGCCAAAAGTTGCCGTGAGGAAAGCAGAGAGGCATACTTAATAATGCAAATGGAACAGCAGGAGCCCTTCATCTTTCGTGACTGATCTGTGATAGAAAAAGTTGAAAAAGCAAAATCGCTCGTACAAATCAGTGGAGAAATCCAATCCCATTCTAACAAGGCATCATTTTCCAAGACCACAAAATCAATATGTACCTTTAAATAAATACAAGATAATGGCGATAGCAAGGCACCGGTAACCAATTTTATTGTGAAGGAGCAGAGCATAACACTACCACTAGCAGCATTAGGAGTGTAAACCCATGTTAAAAATTTATGTGTGGCTGTAGCTACGGTATTGAAAGGCACTTTGGATAAAAGCATCCACCAAATGGAATATGTTGAAATTTGGTCAAAGACATGTCAATGGGTTAAGGTCTATGGCTTGTGATAGTACAATACAGTAATGTTGACCAAACGGGTTTACTGACCTACTCCACCGGCAAGACGCGGCCTCAACAAGAACAGGAAAACCTAAAGCATGGTCATTTGATTTGACATAAGCAGAGATAGTGAGATAAGACACCATTAAAACACATTCTTAAGTGTAAATGGACCCTCCCCCTCCCCCACATTGATGAAAAATATGTTGCTTGCTGAATTTAGGATCTGCTACCTGAAATATTTATTAATTATCCCACTATCAGGCAATTAATACATCTGCTTTGTGTACTGTCAACAAACAGTCTTCATTTACAATCCCGGGCAGAAGACACCATGGGCATACCACGTGATGCCCAGGGAACGCATCCTAGCCACTGTATATGTATCATCTCAGATAAAAGGAGGAATGAAACCAACATAACATCCATCTGAATGCGACACTGTCCAAGTACAGATCAGTCACTATCTGTTCTTCACAACCCATTTGTCCCAATGCTCGTGACATGATGAATTAAACCAGTGGCGGTGCTAAATTATGGAGCAACCTTCAAAAAGTGTCTGAATTTGGCCTTTGTAAGATAGAGTCTCCAACACAGAGATGCTCCCACTCTTGGGTAAATGATTTAAAAGCATAGATATGCTTGCGAGGTCACAAACGTCTTAAATATTGATGCTTGTTAGACGGATCTGAGATATCTTTAAGAACGGGAAAGTAACTAGTACTAGAGGGTTTTGAGGGCTTCACAGGGCAAAACCAATCTATAAAATATTAAGAGCCAAGGAGAAGCATAAACTACTGTAGATCTGCTACCCACAGCTGTGGCAAGTTTGAAGACCCAGCTGCATCACCCAATGATATGTTTAAACAAACTTTAAATCCCCATACAGAAAAGGTAGTGAAGGGTGAGAGAGTATCTGCAAGTGACATCTGCTACTGTACATGAAATAAAACAATGATCTGTCCACATTTACCAACATTTGTCCCATTAATAAACGGGACTTTGTCAGATCTGGATTTTTGGATTTGCAGTTTCTGCAGTATGACTCCTGGTGTTAACAAACAGCACTATTTAGGCCAGCCTGAAATGTGTTTCGACGCATTAACTCAAAGCATATGGGATAACACTTGAGGATTGCACTGAGGACATGCAGTATTAAAAGGAGAAATCTTTAAAAAAACAGACAATTCTGGTCTTTCACATTAGTAAAACACAGTGCTCCTTTAAATGATCATTGTGAGCTGAGGATTGTTGAGCGTAGTGAAGGATAACTCAAAATGCTGCCGTAACATGTCTTAAGGCAATCTGGTGGGACGTGAACCTCCAAACGTGCCGAGCAGCCCGGTGTGCTTTCCATTGCAATGGACAGCTTAGCATCATGACACATGACTGTAACAGTAACGCCGGCTCCAGCCGAAACGCGGCTCAATTATTGTACTTTCATTACAGGACAGCTCAAAGCTGATTGTCAGGTGAGCTGCAGAATACATTACAGTGATTCACAACAGGCAGGCCACAATTGATTCTCATCTGTTTCTCAAATGTCGACCTGCGCCTCATCTGCATATCGTTATTTGAATATATTTCATTTAATCAGGCTCTATTCATCGCTCTGTCCAATGTGCTAGTGTGTGCCTGCAGGTCCCACTACCGCACACACACACACACACACACACACACACACACACAGAGATACAGAGACACGCGTGATAAATATCAATGTGATACGGTCGGGAGCATCAACTGTATGTTGGTGCGGCAGCGAGAGTGACTTCTCTGATTCCTCATCAAGCGTTTGCCCCTTTGGGCTTAGCATATAAACAACATTGGCTTCTTTGCCATAATTGGGAATTATAGATAAGAAGCATATCTGGTGCTGCAGCTGGGTCTGCCAGGCTGCCATCCAATAAGCACCTACGCACTGGGCGAGTGTCGCACATGGTTGATAACAGAGTCTGGGTCTGGGCGCCTGCACTAACTGGCACAATACAAGACCCTTCAAAATGACTAACTGCCATACTCTGGTCAAAGAAGCACTCTGGATATGCTAGCATAATCATTATCAGGAAATAAATTGACAACAACATTATCTAGCTCAGTGGTTCCTCAACCTTTTGAACCGACCACACCACTGAAATAGGTTTTTTTTATACAATGCCAGTTGTAGTAGAAAATAATCAAATGTAATTGAAAATATAACAAAATGTTGAAATGATATCATGGCCTCCTGAAAAGCATCTTGTGACCTCTGTGGGGTTTCAATCCCGCCTATCATTATGTTTGCGCAGAGCATTTCTGATATGTAAATTATGGAATTATAAATTATAATTTAATTTCAATCGTGCGATTAATTTGCACAACTCTATGGGTTAAAGGTGACCTAAGCGATGTTCTAGATGAAAAAACAACTTGGTAGACATTCAAGTGAATGTATTATCTTAAATGCATTTCAAACAATATATGCTCACGTGAGATAGAGATTCAAATCATTCCGTAGGTAGAGAATATTGTATTTTAGCTACATAAACGGATGGGTATATGTTAGCATAGGGTTGGTATTTGCACAGCTGCACCTATGCCACTAGGTGGCAGTGTAAAGTCTAAGAAACGCTGTTTTGGGGTGTAAATGTGTCAGTTAGATAATTGCCTCTCAGGGTCAAAGTGCTTGTTTAACAAGCTTAAATCCCCCCAAGAATATCTAAAGATGGTGGCACAGCAGAGAAGAAAGCAATGGTAACACTGTTGTTACCATTGCAGGGAATCAGGTAAATATACATTAGTGAGGCATTAAAAGAGGAATTCTCAGACTTGTTTATGTCCTTCAAATCTAATTGGGCCTTGATGTTATTCCCCTGGCATGCCATTGGTAGGCAATAAACAACAGAGGGAACGGGCAATTACTTCATATCGCTGCCGGACATGGTAATAGTTATTGGCCTGCAGGGTCCTCCTTCTACACTACACTACTCATTCCCAATGGCCATAGAATGTACCATTTAGAAAAGGGAGGTGTTTGAGTAAGGAAATGGATACATGATTATGCTCTAAACATATAGATCATGGTCTGACCGTCTCAGACTTGTTTATGTCAAATTCAAATATGTGTGCACACCTGGCTAAATGTTTCTGCTGCCAGAAATACGCAATGTGTAAATAAACATGAATTTAGTCACTATACGTAATCCTTACCTGAATGTGTTTAAGAATTGGTTTCAGGACCTATAGGCCTTGTAAATTAAACCCCATTGTATCAGCAATAAAAAAGTATGTTTTTCCCTTAATTTGTAGATGTCAGTTTTACATGTAGGTGCTATTCCCAGACTTTTGGGACATGACGGTCATTTTGCTTACACACGGAAATATAAAAACGTCTAAAGGAAAGGATCCCTTCTTACAGTTAGATTCCAGATGCGACAGCTAGACTCCAGATGCGAACAACAGCTCATATTTCCATCTTTTATATACTAAACAGAATGCTCGGGGTCTAAATAGCTGTTAAGACCCCTTTGCAACGTTTAAAAACACATATTTAAATGTTGCATCATTGTTTAATGATGATTCAGACAAACAGACTAATTACTAAAAGTCTTTAAAAAAAAGAGAAATCAATTATAATTATTCTATTAGATTGTTTTGCTTTTGTATGCTCTATATGTATCATTAAAGTTAGTTAATATATATTATATGTATAATTTACAAGTGTTTGTTATCATTTAGTATACTTTCTTGCTTTGGTCAACACACACACGGACATGCACATGCAAGCACGTGCATACACAGACCCAGAACTGCGAATATGTAACTTTTCACGTTTCATTTCTATAAAACGCCAGGCATAGAAAGAAAATATAGGGGAGGAACATGTTGTTTGGTAAACTGTTGTTATTGTTACTGTTTTGTTGCAAATCAAGGATAAATAATTAGGATAAAGGTTAATTATTTTTGGCTTAGATGGGAAGAAATGTATATCCAAACAAGCAGAAAATACAATGGGTTAAACGCAAAATGTAATGTGTTATCAATATTGCCAATATTTGGCAATAAATATATGTTATGCCTCAGGGAAACATATCTGTGAGTCCATTGTTATATTTTCCTGATATACATCTCAAATCTCTCCCATGGGTTTTAAAAATTAATTCATTCACAATGCAATAGGGGCCTATGGCAATTAGGCTGCATTGAAACCTTTCTCTTTTAAAGGACCCAATTTAGTCTGTAGGCTAACTAAAGTTAGGCTCAGTATTAGAAACAGGACATAAGGGCGCTATAGGCTATAGGCAATGTATAGTTATGTAAAAACAGGGTGAGTGCTTTATTATACAAATA
Organism: Percopsis transmontana; assembly: GCA_025447815.1. Classification (NCBI taxonomy): domain Eukaryota; kingdom Metazoa; phylum Chordata; class Actinopteri; order Percopsiformes; family Percopsidae; genus Percopsis; species Percopsis transmontana. Next base: position 4,305 of record JAOEHI010008529.1, on the reverse strand, counting down.
TAGGATGTTGGTTGGTTATGGTTTGTCCATAACTTACCGTTCAACTGATTATAGACAACATCCTCCAGCCTCTCCAACCTCTGCAGAATAGACTGCCTGTCCACCAAGTTGGAAACTTTGCCATTTCTGGCTCGCAGTCTCTGGTCAGAAATGCGACCTATCTGGATTAGTTCCTCAGAACGGTCCTGGATTCTGCAGTAGACCGAGAACAAAATGATCCCCACAAAAACTAAAATGTTAACGGTCAGCAGAGTTTTTATTTTGCGTGCCACAGCCATGAAAAACGAGCAGCAGAGCTGACGCAGTCAAGCCAAACAACTGTCCATTTGGAGTAAGATGGCAAAGAGGACGTATTGGCCGCAGAGAGGATTTGGGGCGAAGAGAAGAGCTCTCCTTTCAGCATCAAGGACAGCGCAGCAGACAGATGTTCCGCACAGTTCAGACGAGGCTTCACATTCCGGAGAGTCGCGGAGAAGTTCGGAGAGTAGACGAGGCTTTGTTAACCCCCTCGATGCGAATCAACTCCTTACGTTCGTAGGATGTAGACATTCACCTTCTTAAAGAATTGCCTTCGGGCGAAGAGTGGCAGTTGCAAAACATTTCTCCTCTGCAAGATGACAAATCGCCTGATCCTAGTCCCGGTGTCTTTCATCCATCCTGGTCATCTTTATTCCCAGATTTGCCGTGACATCCCCTTCTTCAAAGGCGTTGTGTTCACACTATTCCTCGTATTGCAAAAACACACTCAATCAGCCTCTCTCCAGAAAATATGGACATGGTTTGTATCAAAACAGCGATCCTCCTCTTCCGTCAGTGCATCGCGGTTGACACCGTAGTTAGACGGTGACGTGCACGGTGGAATTTGAGACGCACGTTTAGCCCTCAAACGCTCTCAATCGATTCTGATGCTGCCGCTCCGTGCACGGTGAGTACGAGCCAGCCGTGCTGTCTTGCCAGCTCTGCTCTCGCATGCTGCCTCGCATCCCAGCCTCTCCCTCCTTTCTTTTAGCCACTCACGGGGGAGCGCGCATGGGAGCGCGCCGCTGCGCTGTGACGTGAGAGAGGCGCGATCATGAATATTCACAAGTCGTCTCGGAATTGCAGGATAAAACAAATACGTCGGCCATTAAAGGGGGCAATGCGTCTTCAGTCAGATAAATAATGTATATTGCATTCAATCAATGTCGATGGTTTATGCAGTAAATAACGACATATGTTGATTTGGGGGTGGGGTTGACTAGGAGACAAATAAGTCTAATAGTCTATAACCTAGGCAAATGCTGAGGAAATATTTCCCCACAGTGATCAATGAGGTGTAACTCAACGTTTTTACTATTTTAGCTTTGACAATAGTAATTAGAAAGTAATACAATATATGGCATGAATTATAAAGACCAGTCAAATTAACCACTCTAACCACCTACAAAATAATTGTCAGACAGTTCATTTCACTAGCCCTCTCTTTTTCATCGCAAAGTATTCTGGTATTCCTTGAGTACAGTTCTTGCTGTGTACTTTTACTTAATGAGACACAGCCAGACAAGGCACAAGCCACTGAGAGAATGCTAATCCCACTTTACACCAACAGGAGTGCAGATATCCTGGTTTGGTCTTCATATAATCAGATCTGTGTGGCAACTGTCAACCCTTAATGGACTGCACATTTCTTGGTAAGTTTGGGATAAATGGGTTCACAAGCTTGTTAAACAAAACTTTGGAAGCCTTGCTGTAGTCTACATAATATGGTAGGACTTTGTTATGGTAGCTTTCAGTTTGAAAATAGTATCTTTATCCAACTAAATTCTCAGATCCCTGGCTTATCCTACATGAATTAACAACCTTTCTCAGTTCACTAGTTAGCAAGCTGAACTGAACGTTCGGCAGTGTTTTTGTGAATTTGGGATGGCGATTCAATCACTGCGGCTAAAAGCCAAAAGTATACTACCGAACGAATGGCCTCGCGCAATGCGGACGAGCACTCGGGCTCTTGAAAGTATACTTCACATTTTCTTCTTGCGGAAATACCATTGTATTTTGATACTACATTTGCATAAGGTATGTGTTTAGCAAGTGTTGTTTTCAACATGGTTATAATCAAGAATAATGTAGCAATGAAACCCTCTATTTCCATATAAAGTACACAGCAAAGATTGACCAGCTGGTTGAAGTGTGCAAGGCCTATAAGGTGGAGAGCTTCTCCGCCGAACTCAAGAAGAACTGTACTGGAAAAAGGAGGAAGAGGCTCGCCTGAATGCAGCAGAGGTGGAGGTGACCTTAAGAAAAGAGAAAAGAGGTCCTAAAAAACAGGGACGATGAGGGACATAAAAAAAGCTCAAAATGACCTGCAAGTTACAGCTCCAGCAAGCTAAGCAGGAGCAGGAAACATGGGTGGAAGAAAGAAGGATTCTTGTGGAAAAGGAGGCCCTGCAAGCAGAAAATTACCACCTTGTCCTGGTGGTCGGGGTTTGGTTTGGGGTCTCCCTTCCTTGTTGCCCCAATACCGTCACCTACCCCCTTTCGCCCCCTGCTGTCAGGACAGTAGTTTTCTGGGACCTTGTCCTGAGTTGGTCGGGGTTTAGGGTCTCCCTTCCTTGTTGCCCCAACACCACCACCTAGCTGAGGTCAGGTTCAGCTTGGCCTCAGTCTGATGCAAGGCCTCCTACCATGGTTGGTAAAGCCGAACTAAACAGCCTCCAATGTAAACCAGGCCCAGGCTAAGACTGACCAGCTGGTTGAAGCGTGCAAGGCCTTTCAGGAGGAGGTAGAGCTTCTCCGCCAAACTCTTGAGGCATCAGGGGGCAGGATAGTCTAGTGTTCTAGGTGTTGGACTCCCAGCCGTAAGGTTGTGGGTTCAAGCCCCAGAGTATGCTTATCTGTAAGCATCCTTGAGCAAAATGCCTAACCCCTACTTGCTCCATGTAATAGAACAATGTAATTGTAAGTCGCTTTGGATAAAAGCATCTGCTAAATACTGTAACCTATTATGGTGCAGGATAGTCTAGTGGTCTGGGTGTTGGACTCCCAGCCAGAATGTTGTGGGTCCAAGCCCCAGAGCTGGCTTACCTGTAAGCATCTTTGAGCAAGATGCCTAACCCCTACCTGCTCCATGTAATAGAACAATGTAATTGTAAGTCGCTTTGGATAAAAGCGTCTGCTAAATGCTATAAATGTAAACTCACTTCTTCAAACTTGGTTTAGACCGGTTTCAGCGAGCACACACACACCCCGAGGTCACTTTCCACCTCACATATTGTAAGCATAACTAGTTCATAACTAGTTATGAACTAGTTATGCTTACAGTTTCTGATAAGTTGTTTTTCTAGTTCATAACTAGTTATGAACTAGAAAAACAACTTATCAGAAACTGTCCTTGCTGCACTACCGAGGACAGCCGAGTTCCTGTCTCAGCATTTCTCTATTGTCCACATTTATACAAGGTACATTTGAAAATGGATGAACACCGTCACTATGGTAAAAGCGTCTGCTAAATGACCGAATTGTAATTGTACATTAGGTCTCGATGAACAAAATATATTAAAGATCAAAATCTTCTGTGTACATTGTGTAATATGTTGAGAACAAAATGATGTGTCAATGGAAACCAAAATCACCAACCGATTGAGGGCTGGATTCAAACTCAAAGTAAACAATTGAAATCTGTTCCAACTCAGTAGTGTGTATGGCCCCCACGTGCCTGTATGCACCCCCGACAACGCCTGGGCATGCTCCTGAAGATGGTGTCCGGATGGTGTCCTGGGGGATCTCCTCCTAGACCTGGATCAAGGCATCAGTGAGCTCCTGGACAGTCTGTGGCACTGGAAAGCTCTGTAACTCGCAGGCGCAATTGAACTAGCCTCCTGATGACATCACTGCCAGATGTGTCCATGGTGATCAGTCTTTTCTCGCCCGGACGACAAAGCCAAACAATAAGCTTTCATAATAATGTACAACAGGCTGGTGCCATCTTTAACCTGGTGGAGGAATCCAGGTTCTATGATTTTATGATTTCTCTTTTTCCTTTGTTTACTCCCCTACCTGGCTATAGCAAGTTTGGTTAGTATAATAGACTATTTTGGTAATCCATTAGTCAAATATTAGTTCTGGCTAAACACATATCAATGGTTGCTAACACATATCAATGATTATTGTTTGATATTCCATTTCAGATGTTTGGCTTATTGAAACCAAATCGGATCATGTGTTCACGTGCCACGGTGTTACCTTGTGTTTACAGTTACAGCATTTAGCAGACGCTTTTATCCAAAGCGACTTACAATTACATTGTTCTATTACATGGAGCAGATA
>JAOEHI010008519.1:0-31197 GCA_025447815.1 Percopsis transmontana | reverse complement strand
AGTGGTGTGTCACGATTGCCGTGCACAGGCCCATGCACGCTCCGTGCCTCCCGTCCTGGCTGCGCACCTGCGGGGGATTAGCCTCACACAGATGCGCCTATTTAGTTTAATTATGGACACTATTTAGTTTTCCCCAACTGCACTAGGTGCTGGTGGTCATTGTTTGCTGTTTGGTTAAGCTTACCTGTACGTTGTGTTGCACCTTTGTGAATTAAACTATGCTTTATTGCGTACACCGTTGCTTTGTCTGCTTATGTTTTCCTCTGGCTCGCGCCTACACTCGCCACTCACAACACCTGTTACATGGTGCCAGCAACACTATAAGCAATATCAGCCTCTGTTAAGCGCTGTCTCGGTATTGGATACACATAAAAAAAACAGCTCAAATCACTAAGGATTGTGGGAGCTCTTCTCTCAGTTCCCTGGCTGTCATAGCAACAATACTTGTGAGTCTCCTGTCAAGCTTTTACTGTAGTTTGTACCTATGTTTTTCTTCTAGCTATTTTTAGCGAGCTAGGAAGGCTTCAAAGTCACTGTGTAGTGTTAGCCTGGTTAAAACAGTAAAGGTAGACTAATGGAGGTCAGGTAACGCATTACTTGCAAAAGACTGTTGGATATATCTCTCTGTTCGGGCTGTTTAGGCTCCTATAGCTGTCAGTCAAATGCAAAAATAACGCACACCTAATGATAAATTGATAGTTGTACTTAATCGGAGGGGACACAGCGACACTGTTTTTTTTAATGTTTTTTTTAGACTGGTAGGCGGTGGGGACGTGTAATCTTACGATTGTTTCTTTCATTAATATATTATATTAAGTAGGCTACAGTGTATATTCCATCCCAATTCAAAAATAATTTATTAGACACTTAATACAACAATAAATATTACAGTTGAACTTGGCAAGAGTTATAATATTTGAAATATTTATTTTCCAAAACAAAATTAGCAAATTGTAATCCACCCACATCGCAAATACACTTGACCGCAACCGTTTGCTATTATTGTTCCTATTATTTATATAATACTTAGTCTGCCTGTGAGTGATTCTTGATGTACCACAATAATTTCTTTTGTGCGGCACAGTATCAGAGAACTGGGTTAATGAAGACAGTTAGGAGAAGAACCTTCAACATTATGTTAATTATACTGCAATCACCAAAGCAGTCACATATAATTACGCTTGTTAACTGCGGCACAGTTTTAATTTTCACAAGAAGCATACAGCAGGCTTGGAAACTTCCACCTTGCAGGGTCTCACAAGACACGGTGATAGCATAGGATTAGACCACACTGCTCTGGGGAAAAATCCATTTTCCATCTCAACTATGGCTCTGTGTTGAAAAGGTCTCTGTGGTGCGATCCGGGGGCACGCACGGTGCCTATACAGTATTTAAGTTCGTGGCTCTACTCTGCTGCGCAGCTGCTGGATTATTTACAGACACGTGAATCATCGCTGATCATTATACGGGTCTTTTAAAGGCAACATTGAGGCTCCATTTAAGAGTAAAACGCATGTAGTGATTAACATTATGAGAAAATGACTGGGCGCAGGCTGACAAATTTTTATGCCCGCACCAATGCCAAGTGCAACACATGGTTGTAGCACAATAAGTGTGAGGAAGGGTCGTGCCAACTTTCTTTCAAGGCAGAGCTTGAACTTCTCCCTAAATCCCAGCCGGTACAGAAGCACCTTACAGGAGCAGACACAGCATCTAGGCTCTCTAACCAAGCCTGTATCCAGCCTTAATTAAAGAAGCTTTGTTTAGATCCAGTTGTACTGTACTACAAACTTACAGGGTATCTCTTAAGTTACAATTTGCTCTCCACATTTTTTTTTTTTTAATTCTTGAGCAGCTCCTCGGGGTAGATTTAAATAGCATTTTTAATAAAAGACGCAATTCGGCTTGACACTGTTTCTGCATTACAAAATTGGTATTTAGACATCTTCGTGTCTTAAACACTGGCTTGGCTTTTCATGGCTAACAATATATTTTACAGTGTTTCCTTTGGTGACTTTGCATTACATATTGTATGCCTTGGATGGTTTCCAGTTGTATACACTAACATGTATCAATACTATGCAGATGATGTAGCAATATATAAAATAAGACCGCATCCTCAACAATTTCGCTATTCTGCATTCCTGCATGAGGATGCTATTAAACACTGGATGTTCCTTAACAAAGCAATAGACAATAATACAGGAAGGACTACAGGAATAATGTAGTAGAATTCCTTACTGTCAAGGCCGCATATATTACAGCAGTTTCTGAGTTGGCTGGTATTATTTTTCCTGATTGACAGTTTGGTAATGAAGGTAGGTTTTCTAGTGTTAGCCAAATTAACTGTGGTGTGAGCGGCTTGAGTTAGCTGAGTGCTACAGGGGACAAATGCTGTAAGCTGATGGCCAAAGCCAGAGATAATGCCAGACCACACCAAGCAAACAACTGAGGACCCCGCAGCGAAGCGGATGTCCAAATAAAGTCAGAACCCCCTTTTAAATTTCCTAAAAACTGTAAGCATTTTGCCAAGTTTCTAACTGAATATAACATGAGTTTAAACATTTGGTTTGAAATTTCTGAAATGTAGCTTGTCAACAGCTCCGCTGGTCCTCACCTATGTGTCCTTCTATCCCTGGCCAGCGTTTTATTGGATAGAATCGGACTAGTGATCTGGACGTGTTCAGGACTGTGGCCAGAGTGCCATGTGTCCATGCCGTGTGGAAGCCCACAGAAGACCCACTGGCAGGCATGTTCTACTCTATCCGTTCCAGTGGAGGGAGTATGGTGTTGTGGCAGGCAGAATGGAAAGCACTCTGACTATATCAGACAAAAGGCTCTTGACAAGAGCATTCAGCTGGAAAAAAAGGAAAAAAGGGGGACATTTACTGGCAGCAGAATAAGCTTGACCAATAGTTCACAGCAGTCAACTAATGTACAGTATGGAATGTAATTTGTTACTGTAACCAATGGAGGTCTGAAAATCTATCCATATATCACTCCAGTAGCAAGTCATTACTTAGGGAAACATTTATTTTGAACAATATATTAATTTTACCGCCAGGAAGACAAAATAATCTCCGCCTGGCATTAAACCTAGCGAAAAACCTCATCGACAACATTGACAAACCCTTAACACTTTTTAGTGAATATTTACATATTTGAGAAGTAGTACTCTACCTCCAGTACTAAAGGATATAAATGCAATCTTCAACCCATAGTTACTATTAAAAAAACAACAACAGGGCAAGTGCAGCTTGATCAAATAGCTAGCTTCATACAGTATCTGTGATGGTGGAGTGATCTACAGCAATCTGTCAACAGTCTCCCCCTGTAATCGTAGTTTCAAGTCACACCTTTCACCACACATTTACTATTTTTTACTAACTTTGTTTGGTAGCCAAAAAACAAAGTCGCCATCATTTTGTGCTTCTTATAGTTGGCTGGACTCGAAACTGCTCGTCCGATTAGGGTGAGGATATCGATGAACAGCAATCCACGCAGAGGAATTTGTGCGTCGGAGTCAGTCGGACAGCCTGAATACGCCACGTTCCTTGTGATATATTGAATAATTGGAGCGCACGGCGGCTAAATTGTGGAAATGCTATCCGACGGCTGAATATCCACCGCCAAAAATAAATAAACTGAAGGGAGTGTCAGCACAAATAGCAAGGCACTCCATTCCTACAACTTCATCAGGTCAGACACTAATGTGGTTTAATTAGTAGTCACAGGGGATAAACTTAATTAATGTGAAGGCTCACTCTGCCGGGGCAAACCCACTTCCTCTGCACCCACTTGGCATGAGACAGCACATTAACCCGCAGATTCTTTAGAGGTCTCCAGACACACATCCACAAACTAATCTCTAACTAGCACTGTAGCATATGTGAAAAGGGTGAATTAGAAGTGCAATCCAAATTAATGAATTACTCTTCACAGTGCTGTAGAGTATATCTGTACTACTGACCTCAGGAGTTAGATGTCCTGCCACCACCTATTTAACATGTTATCCAAGAGCGTTTAATACTATTCTGAAGGGTGAAGAACACACTTAAGATCCTGTGTGCTGTTTATTTGGTTTTATTTGTCTGTTCATTGGCATGACGATGGCATATTTCCCCGCAGATCCTTCCAGTGCAGAAGTGTCAGATGTTTCTGGGGGAGGGGGGGAAAACACATGTAATGCAGTGATGTGAGTGTGTGTGTGTGTGTGTGTGTGCGTGTGTGTGTGTGTGTGCGTGTGTGGTGTGTGTCGTAATGAGAGTTGAGGCGTTTGTGGGGGTGGCTGGGCTGTCACACTGGCTGACATATTTGCGGAGAGGAAAAAGGCTCATGCGGCTGTGTAAATTTGCCCTTTGACAAGGGGAATAATTCTGCACTGTTTATTTCTACACTATTTCCACACACCACATGTGCAGATTTATGTACGCTGTCCGAAGTTAAGAGAAGGTCTCCGTCCTTCTCTGTCCACCAGCCAGACGGGGCCCGGCAGAGACTGGAAATGAGGCCCTTTGATTGGGCGAGCGATGCAATGGGGGAGGCCAAGGTCAGGGAGACGAGCAGAAATCGACAGCAGCGATGCCCCCCCCCCCACCCACTGTGTTATCTGGACCCGGCAGACTGCCTGAGTCACAGGAAGTCAGTCAGTCCTCGTCAGCACTCGCTGAGGAGAAAATGCAGCCCTGTCGCGGGGGCGCCTGGCCCCGCCCAAATGCACTGTGACAGTGAGAGGCAGTGGAGGGGACCACTACCTCTTTTTAGCACGCCGCGTTTGGAGAACAAGCAAACAAATAAACCGCATCAGACTCATTTCTATGCAAGGGCGTTGTTTCATAGTCATCTGCCATGCCCCCGCGAGGTGACACAGCAGCCTGCGACAGCGCGTGTTGATATACAGTACACGCGTTGCAAACACTATCGAAGTGTGGCCGCCGGGGGTGATGGGGAGGTGACGACCTAAGCTGGGGTGGGGGGGGGGGGAACGCTGGGGCCCGCGGGGGTGGAGAGGTCACTGTTATTAGACACTAGATGTGAGGCGGCGGGCGCTGGATGCTTGTTGAACACGGCAGAGGGCGACAGGGGACCTCACAGGAGACCCTTTGATTGACAAGGCTGCGAGCAACCGACAAACATGCGGCAAATGGGACGTTCAGGGCACATAACGAGCACTAAGGCGGTGTATGTTGGTATGAGGGTGGACCGGGATGGGCAGTGGGATGCGAAGCAAGGCCGGTCTGACGGCTTTATTGGAATTAATTCAAATGTGCCTTTTGTCATTTGAAAAGAGCTGGGGCAGATGTTGGTTAAGCACATCTGTGAAACTGAGGCTTCTGTCACCCGGCAGGCCGTTTCTAGGCACGGAGATCCCATAATACTAATGTGCGCTCATCTCGCAACTTGCCAGGATTTCTCGCCGCCCGGTTCGTTCCCTTTATTCTCATGCCGCGTGGCCCGGGTGCGGCAGCTTTAAATAGGATTTGCATCGCAAATCAGCGGAAGAGAAAGTGCTTCATGGAGGGAAAGATGGCAGGAAGATTGTAATAGGTATAAGAAGGGCATGGAATATTAGCATGTTTGACCTTGAGAAAGTAGCGTAGAGGGGAGAGATGGAAGGCAGGCTTAAAAGAGAGATTGACACAGATAAGCGTGAGGAGATTAAGAGAGGGACACAATAACATCCAGTAAGCAACACATGGCTTTCAGGAAAGCACAACAATAAACACTATTTCACTCAGCCAATCCAATGTATGGCACAACGTCAAGACCTCAAAGGCTCCCACTGCATGGTTATTAGGCATAGCATTCGCATACTGCAGTGTTTTATGCTGCAGTACCAGTGTTGGCCACCATACCATCCAGGAAGCAAACAACACACTCTGTCCTGAGGGCTAGCGTTAGCTGCAGTCTCAGGGAACCTTTTCCTCTTCCTTCCTTCTTCTCCATCTTGACAAAGAGGCAATGGCATCTGAGAAGTGGGTGAGAGCAGAGGTCATTCCTGCTATGCGGTCAGCTAGTGAGAACAGCACAGAGGATGCTCCGTGCCCTCTGTCAGTGCCGTCACGCTAGTGGGCCTGTCGAGTTGCGACATGGAGGGTAAAGCTCTCTGCGATGCTGACCTGCTGTTTGCCGTCCAAACTTCCTTTTTTCTGTTTGTTTTGTTTTTCTTGCTGCCAGTATAGTTGAGCAGCACTGACCTACTCCGTACGCTGAGTGCAAACCCCCCCCAAATAACTGAAGATGAACCACAAGGTTGTAAAGCACCATTTACCATCTTCACGCAAAGTGCAAAACTGTCTTGATACTGCCAATAAGGCAAATAAAGTGGGTGGACTATCGGGAAAAAAGGATAAGCAATGTCACAAGTCAGGCTGTATTTTATGATTCTTTTTATTTTTATATTTTATTTTTTGGACCGTCATAGGCAGGGGGAAAGATTGATCATATCGTCTCCCAAGGTCTGGCTTGGCTCCCTTCGGCTAAACACTGTATAACATATTTATCCATCGCCTGCCAGCAGCTGGCGGTTGGAATCAGTATATCTCCCGGTGACTCGGCGTGACACCTTCATCACTAAAAGCCTCTTCTGTCCTTGAACGTTGATTGTATCGTGAGCTTAATCTAAACACCATATACCTCTCTCCAGAAGAACTCTCAGTCCTATTAGTTTGTTTTCCGTCATTGCATTTCACCTGTGAGTGAACAGGTATGTACAAACTACATTCCGCATAGCTCAGCTGCGGATAACGACAGGATTTGTTGCACATTTTACTGAGGCTTTCCGGCGTCTGTGACGGGGCTTCAGAACAGTATTGTAGTAAAAGACACATACCACAGAGCTCTGGATTCAGTTGATCCCAACACTATATTACCTAGGGGGAAGAAACAGATGGTGAGACGAATTCCCATGAGCACAAGAGGGAAGCAATTACAATAAATAATAATAATAATAAAAAAACATCTTTAGTTAAATTCCCAAAATGTATTTTCTGACGAGAAAGCAGGAAACAGAGAAAACGGGGTAGCGAACAGAGGCTTCCCTGAGCGGGAACATGTCAGTAAAGCACTCACTTAAAACGGATAACATCAAAGAAGTGCCAATAGCCTGGTCAGCAAGCAACGCCTTCATGGAGTCATTGCAAACTCGCTTGTCTCTCACCTCTTCAATAAATAAAAGATACGGGGCTCTGCGTTAAAATTGAGAGGACTGCGACTGAGTAATAAAAATGGCTGAGTTATGCATCGAAGTGCATTCATATGAGGGGTGAGGAGAGAAATGAGCAGGGTGGAGGCACGGAGAGATACGAAATCCACTGTCACCCGTGTAATGATAAAGCATGGCCACACTGCAGGGGCAATACATTAAGACTACCTGCATGCTTAGATCACATATTTGTCAGGCTTGTTTTGTGTGTGTATGTGTGTGTGGGGGGGGGATTTTCACTTATTCTTATTCGCCATTATTTGTTCTCGCTCTAGTGCAGCCCAGGTCCGCGTTATCCAATTGTGATATTACGCTGAGCCCAGCAGGAACAAAGCGAAGGCGCGGCAAGCCAATAAGCACGTCTGGGAATGAGGGTACCCCACAAAAAGAACTATTTTAGGTTCAGCGACCACAGAAAGTGTGTCTTTTCAGAAAGTTGCTGAAAAGACAAAATGTGTTTAATAACAGGGAGTAAGCACAGAACAAGGTGAGAGAGGGTGGGACTTGAACGCAAGTGAACGGGGGTGGAGGTTGATAGGGAGCGGAGCAATAGAGAGAGAGCGAGAGAATAAGATATGGGAAGCGTGAGAAAGCGGTCGGGAGGTGAGGAAAAGGTTGCTCCTTTCGCTGGATGAATCGGCCTTTCTGTGATCTTTCTCCACTGAGGATTTTATTGCACAAAAGCTACCTAAGTAACATAAGCTGTATCTGCGACTAGTGCAACAGAGAGATGGATTTGTAAATGGTGCCCTTTACAAATCAGTTTCAATCTACAGTTGTTTTTTTGTTTTTTTCTAGCGCACATTGACTTTTTCTCCCTCTCATGGACATTACTTACAGATCTGTCAAGACAGGGTAAACACAGCTTCATCTAATAAATTAATAATGGGTTAATTTGATCTAGGCAGTCATGACACTGTAATGTGGTGAAGGGCTATAGGCTATAAATAAACTTGAATTGACCATACTATTGACTAACTGTTAATGCTTGCTCATTTGCACTCCTAAACTAATTATTCTAGCTGCAGCTTTGTTTACCCTGCTACAGCATATCTGGGAAGCTTTCCTTCCCCCCCCCCCCCCCCATACCCCGTCTAGTCTGTCTAACCTTAGGCTTAACCTTAGTCTAAATGATCTTAACCTAATTAAACCGTTTGCTAAGTAATAATTGTATACCTAACCCTAAATCTAACCCTTAACCAGATAAGGAGTTAATTTGACTAGGAAATGCCAGAATCTGGGTATTGGCTGCCTTCGTTTTCCTTTCCTTTCCACAGAGATCAGAAAGCTGCAGATACTTTGGTACATGAACTGGCGGATGTTCCTCCGACCTCGTGCCAAAGTCATGCTAGCTTCTTTCATTTCAGTTTACTTATACGTTAGTTTTCTCTCCACCGCTGTCACACTGGCATTTTCTCTGTCTCCCTTTAACTCTCTCTCTCTCTGTCTCTCTGTCTCTCTTAGTCTCTCGCGCGCGCTTTCTCTGTCTTTCTGGAGCGGAGGTCCGGGGGAAAAGGGGGGATTAGTGTTTGGTCGGTGCATTTCAACACCTCCACAAAACTGTGCTGTAATCCTGCACTCGGCTTGGCTGGGTGTCTCTGCTGCGCTGCCAACGCCTGCATCAGCAGGGTGCATGGGGTGCCATGGGGATGCCATAGAAACAGGCTGCTTGGCAGAGTAAGAGGCTTTGTCCTCACCCCTAGGACTAATTTCTCTTCACCCCAGGTATCCGTGCTACCTTTTTTCTGGGGTTTAGCCGTATAATCCAGCTTGGCATTGTGAAAGTAAAAGCCTAGGCGCGGGGCTGTGAAATATACTCAGGGGATAAACATGGCTGGGGCCTGGTCTTGATGTAATGCAAGTCATGCTGCCAAGACAACCGTTTCTGATAACTAGTAGTTTAACCTTGAGTTTCTGTTGAAAAACAGGCATATGGAGATGGTAATACTGTCACTTGAGTGATGTATTAGACATTAATTATCTACATATCATGTAGGCTACAGTATTGTAAATTAGAAGGCTGGACGACACTGACTTAGTTCCATCTGTTTAAATATACCTAAATTGTTTTGTTTTATATCACAATATTTATCTCTACAGATTTTCAAGAATAAAGTGTCTTCCTGCCTGCCTGCCTGCCTACCTTAGTTTACCTTACCTTAGAAATGCCAAGCTAAGATGCATTATGGTATTGTGTGTGTGTGTGATTGGTGGTTGGCCTGGGTGAGCTAAGTGGATGATTGTGTGAAGAGATTGGAAGAAAAAAGGGCCTGTTGTTCCCTGAGGCACTCTACTTGTTCTGCTTGCCTTTCCTTCTTTGGTTAAGACAGACGTTTTTTGCTGCTGATTTCCTCGTCTCCATGGAGGTCGGATTGAATCCACGAGCTCATCAAACAGCGCCTGCACTTTACACTGCCGTCAGAGCAGAGATGCTTCCGGAGTGATTTATAACAGCATATTTTTTGTTGGGGAAAATTTTTATTATTGTTGTTTTTATCACTAAAGTAATAGATTATCTGTCTTCGTGTGGTCTTTTTATGTCAATAATATGTACGTTTTTGAGATGGTTCTTTTTACTGTAACTCAATAAGCTGCAATATCCGGTAATACAAGCAGCCTATATGGAAAAAGAGAGTGAAAATAAATGACTGTACTCAAATACAGTCTTTTTTTAAAAACAAACTTGACCGAGGTTAGAGCAGGATTCAGTAAATGTCCAGGTTCCCTGATTGGGGAGCTCTCACATGCCTGCAGCTACAGTCACAGTATACACACAAATATACACAAATAGACACACAGACACAGTCAAGAAGAGTGGTCCAGGCTGCAGGGCCCTAAAGACTAAGGAACAGACCATAATTCACTGCTCTGACATTGGACTGGGGCCTTGTTTAATAGGGAGACCGTTGGCAATTTCCAACTGTCTTTGCATTTGTGGCAGTGTTTTACTGGTGTTGAAGTCAGTAAAGTTCAAACTAGCTAATTGAATTTGGGTGTTTTATATATTTATTTATTTATATGAAATGTAATTTATTTATATATATATATATATAAATATATATATTTATATATATATATATATATCATAAAACCTCATGGGGTATGTTAACACACGAAGGCTCATAAACACACTGAGATGTCATTATTACAAATTACAAAATAGCCAAATATCTGTGTATTTCTTTTTTATTCTTAAAGCTCCAGTGTACTTAAAATCTTCCCTGGCTCATTTGCAAGATGAATCAGTTTTAGGTCCGTTTGTATGAGCTCATTTGCAAGGAACACCTTTTTTGTTTAATTTCATCATTGTCTCCTCCCACCATATTCCACAGTAGTTCGACAACATTTTGAATTCTCACACAGACCTGCATGGCCAGCTTTAGTGTACAGACTCGCGCCGGGCATAATATAACTGACTCAGGCAGCCATCTGGACTAGTAGCTCCAATATGGTCAGGACGCAGTCTCTTTAATTAACCACAATGGGTTTGCACTATAATTAAATTTCTTCATGGCCGAACAAATCTTATTTTAACTTAATTTTACTTAGTTACCCTAATTGTCTTCTGTCCCAATTACGATGTCAAACACCTTTAAAGGCAAAGTCATATGTTATAGGAATAGCATCGACAGCCTGAATAATGAATCAGTTTGCAGCTTCAGAGCTTACAAATTGGAAATAGTCACTTTGCGATAGGAGATTTAATAAAGCCTGCAAAACTGTAGCCGGTAATTTAATTGTTGTTTCATTCAAATGAAGCACTCGCTGCCCTCTAGGCTTGGCTGATTTTCAAAGGATCCTTTCAATTCCCATTCTCTGCCGTCCTGTGTGTCTGGCTAATGTCTTCGGCCAGACAGTTATTGTATATTAGTTATGTATCAATGTTGGGCAAATCGGCTACACGTCACTCAGTCACACACATACACACACACACACACACACACAAACACAAACAGTCCACATCCCTAGGAAATGAAATGGGTAATTTTCTAAATGTTTAGCTTGGCCTTACTAGCAAATGTCATTTGCGTCTTAAAAAGTATGGAACCAGAAGAGCGAAAAAGATGACACTAATCGCGTTTCTGTCTTCCAGACTCTCTCCCTCTCTCCCTCCCCATCTCTTCCCCTCCCCCTCTTTCTCTCTCCCTCTCCCTCTCCCTCTCTCTCTAACGCTCTTCCTTCCCTCTCACTGCAGCGCTCTGATCATGTTTAATTCTCCACCTGGTCTGCCTAGATTAACGTCTCCCTGTGTAATTCCATTAAGGGCCCAGTGTTTCTGCCTGCTGCTCATTACTCCTCCACCAGCCTGCGGCTGAGTCTGGAGGTGACTCGGGCCTGACAGCCAGCATCTACATGAGGCCAGGGCTGCTGCGCACATGCCCCCAGCATCCTGTGTACCCATCTGCCCTCTGTGCCTTTCACATCACCTCTTGTGTGCCCCCTTGAAGATACAATCTACAACTTCTTGTCGGTTTTCACTGTAGCACCTTCTTTCGTTTTTATAGTGTGGTGTTGACACTTTTCACAGACGTGTTATAGCAGGGTAAACCCAGCTGCCGCTAATATGATTAATAAGGGGTCTATACTCAACAGTGTTGTCACTGCGTGCTATTTGGCGTCGCCGAAAAACACAAAACTAGAATTGTTGACATTGTAGCTTTAACAACTTTGGAAAGTTCAGAGTTTCTCTGGTGTCGACGATGTCTTTTCTCCCTTCTACTCAAAAGGAAACATGAGAAGGTGGAAGAGATCAGGGTCTGTTTATCTGAACTGTTTATTAGAACTGTTCACTTCGCTTCGTAGCCTTAAGGACATCTTTGAGAAATGATTTGGCAGAAAATCTCTCTAACAATGATGATTTGTAGAGTTTCTATAGAACATTTCTCAAGGTTTTATTCTCACACTCTTTTTCCCGGGGAATATTTCAAAGATATGTTTCATACGGGTTCAGGCTGACCTCTGAGATCGCTTGTGGATTGGCCCTGTTGATTTCCCTTAAACACAACAATATTCTCTCTGTTGCAGATTTATACCCTGCCTTACCTATTTAATCACCAGATTATCTCAAATGTAGCTTTTTTGTAGATATTAGGAAAGACAAATTGCTGTTGTCTGAGGCAGCGAGGTTGCTGGTAAAACATCTGGAAACATCCAGGAACATTATTTCAAAGAAAACTTAGAGAGACGGAAAAAGAAGCGGCCTCAAAATGCAATAAACATCCTGTTGTGTAACGTGCTATTGTGCAGTACAATAAGCAGTCATCAGCTCATTCTTTCCTCCAGTTTGTACCAGTTTGTAATGGCTAACTGTCAACTCCCACTATTTCTCCCATATATCGGCTTGTCTGTTTTTTTTCCACAGTAAGTGTTGGAATTTAGTGCGTACATATACGGATGTGGGATAGGAACTGATCTACTGAATGTCAGGGAGCATCGTACCTCATGCCTCGCATAATTAAGCTATACAGGAATATTCTACTGCCTCCATACCTAGCCTTCCATCCATTACTCTGTGAACCCAATACATCTCACTCTGATTCAATAGTCTCGGGGTGTCTGGCACATTTGTTATGACTTTCGCTGATCATGACAGATAGTGCTCTATGGAATAAAGTTAGCGGGCCGCCCCGCGTTTTCAGTCCCGCGGCCTTCCTATTCCGTTAGGGACATGGTGGCCGAACCCCGTGCTTGTACCACGTGCCTGTACCACGATGTGGTACGCACCCACATCTTAGGAAAGACGGAAAAATTCAATGACTCGGTCCGACTGCATTCAAGACTCCCCCCCCCCAGTATGCGAGTGTGATTTATGTGCGGCGGGAGACAGTGGCAAGGTGGCATTCTTATATAGCTATCAAGTTTTCCCCCTGTGATCTCTGTTCAAGGGTGTTGGAGGCCGAGGCAGGATGGCCTTTCGGGGTCAGCCGCTATTATTCATCTCAAATGGGCACTCAGGGCGCCTGTGGTACACCTGCGTGGGGGTGGGGGTGAGGCGAGCCCTGCCAGCCCCTGCCTGGTATCCTCCGAATCTCTCCGAATGCGTGGAATTGGCGCACCGGCACAGGAGACACACCCCTGATGGACCAACAGCCATGCAGCAACTAACACCCCCCTCGCCCCTGCCCCCTGTCTTTAGAGCCCCGGGCCAGCAGGAACACTTGCTTTCCAGAGCATCATTAATCTTAGTTTCCCTCCCTCTGTCTCCCCCACCACACCCCCACCTCCCCTTACTCCCAGGTGGTCTCCCCTGGGCCCTCTCTGGCTCATTTCGCTTCTTCTGTGGCAGCATGCGCTCACACACACACACACACACACACAGAGTGCACACCATCTTCCTACCTATTTCTTTCACTCCCTCTTCCCCTCTCTGTTCAGCCAGAGGTAGCAGTTACCCTGAGACTTGATCGTACTCGGGGGGGGCGAGCCAGCCAGCAGGGAGTGCTACCATTCAGAGGAAAAGCTACAATTGGATAAGAACAAGAAAAAGGAGAGAAGCATTCCTTTATCGGCCGGGTTCATGACTCAGCATACACACAGGCACACACACGCCAACACAGAAGACAGAACTTCCCCACCTTACACACAACCGTGGATTTTTAAACTTTATGAGCTACGACCCCCAAAAATAAGTCATTCAAAAAGTGTTTTTAACAACATATGATAATATAATGATGAAAGTGAACATTTTATATACTTAGTACAATACTACTAACACTAAAACGTTAATGTAAATTGCCAGCTAACACAATACACACATAAACCCAATGTAGAGCGACACATGCTCAGATGTACACACCATTTTATCCAGGAACACACATGTAATATGAACATAACAAGGAAGAGGAGATCAACAAACTGCCTTGAGTATGCGTCTGCGCCTGCTTAGTTGGCTTTTATGCTAACCTTAATGTCATTGTGAAACAAGTTTACCTCATCTGCAAATGCACTTACTTTCACTCTCCAGGAGCCTGTGAGGGAGAAAAAAGAAATAAAGTAACAGCGCAATCAACTCAAATGTCAAGACTTACATAACGGCAGGGCTGTTCAAACAAACCGCTATTGTGAGTTTTATTAGTCGAGATGGATTTTCCTGCTCTCTTTCACAGCGGCACACAAATTCTCCTTGCACGCAAAAGAGCCAAAACGTAGCTTTTATAGGATTAAGTGTACCTAATATAAACACGCCTGCGTTAGCGAGTGTCATGCTTTGCTTTGGTCTTAGCACCTGACTGAGGAAGATGAACCATGCCATCTGAGGGCATTCCTTTCATGTTAATACCAAAGTTGTTAGCATTAAATGTGTGGGGATGTCATTGAGTCATCGTCTGTGTCTGACAGAGTAGTTAAGTAGAGTCAGCATTTTCCTAATGTAAAATAACAAAACAAAATCAGCCTGCTTTATAGCTGCCACCTGCAATTTATAATACAATTCTAATTATGCATTATAAATAATAAGTAATTCTAACGCTGCACAGAGGGGCATAGTATTATAATAACACTCAGCAATACTTTTTGGTAATGTAATACATAATGAAACCAGTGCCATGATGTTTGGTATTTCACAGTATTAATGTTAAGCCTGTCAAAGAACATATAGTACAGCTCTGGAAAAATTCTGGTAAAAAAATTATGAGACCACTGCACTTAAAAAAAAAAATATATATATATATACAGTATATATATAAATATTAATTAAAACAAATATTTAAAAAAATACATAAATATATTAAATACAAACATTTTATAAATAGTAACTTATTTTTGTGTGTAAATGTCTGTATAAAATACAATGGCTGACAATGCACAATTATATACTTTTATTATAAGACTGTAAAATGGTGATTGTGTTGATGATTATGATGTGTTGTAGATTTGTATCAATATACAGTACCACTGTATATTGATATAAGGGGTAGCATGTGTGTGTTTGTGTGTATGTGTGCGTGCGTGTGTGTGTGTGTAAACTCCATAAGTCTGTCTAGCTTTTTGTGAAAGAAGGACCAGAAACCTGGCTAGATGAAAGTCCCAGCAGATGTAAGATGCTGCATTTGGAGGGAAGGGTCTGCCTCTCATGTCCTTTTAATATGGGTAAAAATGACAAGAGTGAGGCCTGACAAAACAGAGCTTCAAAGCCCAGGGCTTTTTGAATATCATACAGTGTCGGTGGTCAAAAGAATCACAGACAATGAGTTGGCTTTGATGTGAAAGAGGGAAGCTCATGGCTACTCAGAGGAAAAGGAGAAGGGGGCAACTTCAGTTTCAAGAGCCCTGCGATGGGAACGCTGTAGTTTGGGAGGTTTATCTATATAGAAACTCATTACGAAGGAAGCAGAATACTATAAAAATTGCAGCGGGTCTTCTTTGTAATGAATATGGTGGTATGCAGTGCCAAAGTTACTCCCAGTCACAGTGGGGAATATGCATTCTGCTGCTGTTTTCGCTTTGGATGGTTTATGTACACCCTCTGTATACTCTCTTCTTTCACCGAGGTCCAACAACTGTTACCACACCAAATTTCAACATTAAAATGCAACCATTACCTTCAGAGGTACAACAACAAAAAACACATTTAATAGACAATTATAAAAACACAGTAATATGATTACCCAAATATGAATATCTTAACATATATATTTATAAGCATGAGGGTGTGTGAATAATTTCATTCCATTAATTTCTGATGAACTAACCTTCAAGTGAGAACACTACACCTGTGTTTGTGTATTACAGATATGTTTCGATATGTTTAATTAAAGTTAAAACGAGTTTGTTTATTAAAGCCTGTGTGTGATCTGTTTGTGAACAAGGGGCCAGCTCAATTTGAGTGACATGAACCATTATAATAAATTAATTCTCCAAGACAGAAGACGAAATATGAAAAACAAATACTATGAAAAAGTGGGCTGAGCTAGTCTTGCCTATCTTGTTTAGATGATATTCTGTCGAGTTTGCATTTTTTGCAATTTATGCATTTGGAAACATGGTTGCCATTAATTATATTAAATAAATAAATCGTAATTTTTTCTACCTTCTAATGAAATAATCACAGACTATGAACACAGAAATGAATGACAGATCTGTCAAATGCAAGTTTGACCAAACTATTGACGCCGTGCAAGAAGCGCCATCTAGCGATCATTGTGTGTCAGTAACAGCGTCCCAGACTCAGGGGCCTTCTGATCCCCTAGCCGCGTAGGTAAATAGGTAATACCGACACAGCACTCCTAGTGTTAATCTATCAAATAAACCTTAAATATTGTGCTAGCATCTCCCACTGGTCAGACCACGTCTTAGGTCAGACGCAGGCATGTCTGGTAGTTTAAGGGCTTTAGGCGAAGGTGTCCTAAGCACATACCTATCCAAAATCACACACGCCATTTTTGTAATGTTGGCCTATTTCGTGAATAATTTATCTAATGACTACTGTCCTTAACCCTTTTAATCACAAAACCAAATATATGCACGTGTATCATGGTGGTTTATTATTGGTGCCATATTTGCGCACTTGGCGACTGTGCAACTGTGGACCGAACAAGGACATCATTTTTTACAGTTTCCTTCCGGGAGAAGCTTTCTGCCTATGTGGACTTTCGCCGTCTATTATTAAAATGTCAGTTCTCCGAGACAGAGTGTGCTGCTGTTAAAGGGAATGAGAAGAGCTGATTTGATTGGCCGTAACTGAAGACAGCCCCCACCACTCCTACTGATTCATTCTAATCCAACCCTTTTACAACTGCGCCCAAAATGAGCAAAAAAGTTGACCACATCTTAGATCGACTTCCACCGTGGACTTGCACCGTGCGCCTCCACTTGCGCCTTGACCGGGAAACTAGGGTCCGATGTATTGTGTTCCAGTTAATTGATAGTGTTACACATCATATTTCATTACAGTCATTCCCATAGCTGAAGAAAAAGAGTCTTAGTATCACTGTCTCTGGCCCATCTCTTCTTGGAATGAGAAATGAGGGCAGAATTTATTAAAGCTTACCTCACTAGGTCAAAGTGAGAAGTCACAGGATACCCAGAAGAACCTGACTCCAGTGTCAGGCAATGCTAGGTTGTAAGACTATTCTGTAGCGGGGAAGTGAGGAAATGGCCACCCGGGGCCGAATGGGTTGGCATATTGTGATTTCTCATTGTGCCACATCACTATTTGGTTCGCCGAATGATGTTTTAATAGCTCCTCGGGGCAGCCACTAAGAACTCTGTAATCACTGTAATTATTAAAGAGAAGGTCAAGCCGTGGTCTGCTGGAACACTGGAGGGTTCCCAAGTATCAGAAAGGTAAAGTAGGTCGTCTCTCCATTATTAGCACCACACTGACCCAACCTTTTTAGAGGTGTATGATTTCATTGCAGTCAAAGCTGAAATGAAGAAAGCTGAATCAGATTTGCTTTTCAGATTCATAATTTATGTTATTGTGCAGTTGTTCCCCTTTTGTGTTATGTCCTATACCACATACTGTATACTCAGTAAATCAACACGGTTCATAGTGCATTCATATTTGGTGGATTTTGTCTGCCTTGCCTGTTTCAGCCAAAGCGTTTCTGTCAACGTAGATGCCCTTCATTTTGATATCTTAAATGGTACACAGTGACCACTGGGATGACCCTGGCTTGTCTTTCAGCACTGGCTGAGGCAGGACGAATGGCAGAGCAGCAAGGCATTTCAGCAGACTTCCTGTCTAATTAGAAGAGCCTAATTTAACCTTTGCAAGCTGGCTGCAAACAGCAACATCCATCCTTCTCCTAATTGCAGTTTTCTTTACCCTCTAAAATGTGCTGATTGTCTTGTTGTGCTCATCATTGAGGATTTTCTGTTTATGGTGGGGGAGTGCCGATCATTATAAATCCATCGTTTGAGTTAGCGCCGACTTCAGAGTTTGGCTAGACTACTAGGTCTTCTCCCAATGAGTGCAATTACTATTCCCATCGGTTCCTAATAATAACATGCAGAGCCAGAGAGTACTTAGACTTCCATGTTGAGAGAGAGAGGGAAAAGAGCACGAGAGCTGTTTATGGACTGCCTAATTGACTGCCTTATTATGAGTGATCCATGGCAGTCTGTTGGGACACATCTTTAGCAGGGCTCCCAGGATCCTCTCTGAGCTACATTATGAAGAACAAAGCCTGATTGCCCGCCAAGACAAATGCCACCACTGACAACAGCTCCTACATACAGTACGTCTCTAAACTAAAGCACTTTTTTTGCCTTCAAAGGCTCTGAGCAGCTAACAAGAAAGAGCAGTGAGAAAATATTTATGAGATTGGTGCCATCTCATGAAAATCTCCCCAAAGTAAGCATGTCTGGAATTGAGAAAAACAGCTTCTTTTAAGAATACTCACATGTATATTCAAATCCACTTTTTTCACCCTTATTTTGTTAATAAATTAATTAATACATTTTTATTCAATTGTTTGATGGAGTTAGGTAACGCGATACAGAACTTATTTGGAGAAACAGTACACTCTATAGGCCACTATACTGTATAAAGGAATGGTAAACTGGAAGTGATGCGATGCTGTTCACCGGAATCCACCATCTTTGTTGTTCCAACATCATATGAATTAATGCTCGCCACCGGAGAGCCATGACTAGAATTTATTGATAGCAGTACACTCAATTTGTATGTTGTCACAAACCAGGTATTAAATAAACCTGAAATAAGAAATGTAGATTAAATCAAAATAAAATTTGATTTAAAAGTTACGGATAACATATTTAAGTGGCTCTGATCAGGTTTTCTGAAGCGTGGGGTCAAAACAAATGAAATCAAAATGTTGCCAAATGCACGGTTTTTGCCAGTAGCAACGATATGTTGAAGCAAAACTATAATTATGGGGAGAATGCAATGTATTATCATCGACACTGGTGTAAATTTCAGAATTTCAGAATGTTCTGACTGCTTGAAAACAAGTCTATAAATTGTATAATGAGCATAGGGAGATTATAAATATGGATGTTAATGTAAATAATAGACTGCAAGAAGAAATTCAGTGTGAGGGATGGCAGAGGGACAGAGAGTGGGGTAGAGGTGTGTGTGTGTGTGTGTGTATGTGTGTGTTGGTGGGAGAACAGAACTTAACGAGGAGCTCACGTAAATAACAGCCAGGCTTAGTTGCAGGGATAGAGCAAGCTACGAGCACAAACGACTGGATTAATAGCTAGATACCGAGACTTCCGCATAAGCTACCATGCTAGCGGTGCCTGACAGCGAGGGAATTGTGAGGATGGATGGTCAGGAATTGGGCAATTCAAACTGTTTGAGAGTTTCAGTGTTCGGATTTACCAGGCTACATTCATGTTCAATATCCATGCAGGGAACTTTTGACAGACAGATGAAACATTCAGTGTGGATTAATTCTGTCATATCTCTCGCTGTCGTTTATCATAAAACCCCTTGTTTGCTCTTCGCCTCAGGGGTTTCCTAGCCTTCAATGACCTTTGTGCTGGGCCTGCAGGTATCAGTGTTTGTTTTATATAATGGTGGATGGAGGTAATGAATAAATGAAGAGCAGCACTGGTTCCTGTCTCGCTCCTGTCCATTCCTTCAACTAAGGGTTTCTCACCTCTGACAGTAACCCTAACCCTCAGTGACTGGCAGTATGAGTGTAAGCATTAACAGACTTCAGGCAGTTCGATGGCCCTACCATCAGGAATAGGTGAGATCTGGGGATGAATGGAGCAGCGAAAGAGTTGGTTAGAGCTGGACGGGGGAACAAGGGGAACGCCGGGGTGAATTTTAAGCGAAATAGCCAGAAAGAATTCAGGGTTTGTCTATAGCCTTGTCTGTCTCTATAACCCTCACTTTCTTGATCTCGTTCTTGTGTTAGCATAAAGTCCAGGATCAAAAACAAACCCTATGAGAGGTAATTTGTTCCAACAGCCAGCAACCTCCTCGAGAAAGACCTCTTCAAAAATGAATGCACTCATGCTACTGCTGTCTGTGCCTTTGATAAAAGCATTCAAGTGTCTATGCAACATCTTATAACTGTGTTGCAAAAATGTAGAAGAAATATATACAGTATATCGAATTTTAGCGTTTAATACAATGTATCGAAATGTAAACTGTATTGACGATTCTGTTCATTCTTTCCCTTTCTCTCTTACACACAAAGGCAGAAGTGTACATAACATAACTGCATTTCTGTATAGCTCTATGGGCAGTATAAAACATTGTAGTGAAACCTTGACCTAGAAATCCAAATTCACATCGAATTGTAAAATGCTGATATCCTTCCACTCCTAGAAACTGTACATACTGTCTCCAGGGTTTTTCATACATTTTTCTATTTGTGGCGGGCTGCCACAATATCAATATTGACCACCACATATCAATTATTATTTTTATTTTTTTGGTACTATTTAAAATTGGTAAAATCTTTGACATCGTACCTGTCTGTGAATAGTCCCTCCCCTCCATCCACACTTTGAATCAAAACATGATAATTTGCAAGTGGAAGGATTGTTGGCTTCTGACCGCTATGAAGATGGCTGGCTGAATTTCTGAATTGGAATCAATTCGGACTTCATGAATGGTTAGTAGCCTACTGTATCATGAACAACCTCTGCACAAATTTGTCCAAAACTGATGCATTCAAGTAAACTCTGTTAAGTTAGTCTATCAATCTTCAAATAAGTTATTAGCAAGAATGTAAGGAGACTAGCTAGTAAGGCTAGCTACTGTATATGTTAACATTAAGAATACAGCTTACTTGTCAAGGTTAGCACGCTGTGCATAGCTCCCAGTCAGTATCGACTCCTCGTGCAAGTAGATAACGTTAATGTTCTTTTTTTTCTTGACGATGAACAGGATAAGAGCATCACTTTGAAAAGCACAACAAATAAGACATTTTCTTTTTAGTAATTGTTGTGTTTGTTTTTTTATGCTTTAGCCTTAGCTAAAAACAGACCTTCAAAACCAGCTTCAAGGAGAACACCTGACTGCCTGGTTGAGGAGCTCCATAAATGGACCCCATCCTGAGGCCTTCCCATATGATAGGGCATTGGAATATTCTTTCCAGAAAGCCCCGTAAGATTTTCATACAAAGGGTGTACATTTTGCAACAAGTAGGCTGTAGAGAAGTCACTTAAAAGTGTAGCAATGGAGTATTTGTTTTTCAGTTATTTGACACACAGTATATATTTTGTTATTTGTTTTATAACGTGATGCAATGAAGCTGTATGTATAGTTATTTATTTGTCACAAAGTACTTAAACATTTTTCAATATTTGCAGTGGAGCCCCCCGCCTCCGTCAGCTACCACCACAAATAGAATCTAACTCTATAGGAAAACTCTGGTCTTTATATTTTCAAACCACAAGTCTTGCCCTCTTATCGACACTGTGTCCAGGGTTTTGCTGTATTATAGCTTATGTAATACAGCAAAACCCAACCCATCGTAACCCAGCCAGACAGCTGCAAAACTTTTGTGTTTGGCCCGCTCTGCCTTCAGCATCAGTCCCTCTCCATTTCAATCGATCCACTCACACTGTAGACTCATTTCCTGGCACCTTCAGGACGACGCTTTTTACCTTCCGTGATTCATCAGCCTTCTTCCTGCCTGCCGAACTCTTCACCAAACAGCCAGACGCATGGACGCCCATGCGTGCACGCACACACACACACACACACACACATGCCCATCTGAGGGCTCTGAGTCTGGTTAACAGAGTGCAACACAGCACTGGACCCTCCCGCTGTTGGTAAGGTTTATGGAAGACTGGGAGAATGGAAAGAGAAAGCGTAGGGGGCCCACTGTTGGTGCTTTGATTGTGGGACTGTTTTTTTTTTCCTCAGCAACCGTACATTTATTTATTTATTTGATGTCTTTCTGTTCTGTATGTACGTGGGTGCATGTATTAAAAAACAATATTATTTATATATTATTGGCAAGCTCCATGATTTCATGGCATTCATGTCCCAGCTGGACAAAAACTCCCAAAGCTTGTGACGTTGTTCAATGCCAATGGAGGAACAGTTAGTCAATGCATCAAGAATTTGATGATGAAACTTATTCAATAGGACCAATAGGACCAATCTAATCTTTTTCTGTTTTGTTTGCGGAATGGATTCCACAAAAACTATATGGAGACATGACTCTTTCAGCACTATACCAGTTTTTGGCAGCTCTAAGGCTTATTTTATCAGGCGCTTTGAACCGGAGCAAGGGTAAGATTAAAAAAACAGGCTACATGCTTTCTGCTGTGGAACAGTAAAATACATTCTCTGATCTATTTACATTTTGTTTTCACAGACTCGCCCTTAAACGAGACAGTCACGTTATTTGGTCAAAGTTCAGGCTGCAAATCTGGATTTGCACAGTGTAGATAACGACATCCTTTTATGTAAGTAACTTTTACTGTATTTTGTTCTTACTTTTACTGTAGCTATTGTGAGGTTTTTTTTGGCACAGTAGACAGATTATTGTCAACGATTATGCTCTAGGCTACTCGCAGATGCGATTTATTACCAAATATCTTTAAAGATAAAATTGAACTTTAAAATGTAACTAACTAGAGTGGAAGATTTGTTTAAGTCGTGTCTTCCTTAAATCGTGTCTTCCTTAAGTCGTGTCTTCGAATCACAAGCTTGGAAAGGGAGGGGTGTTCAGTTGATTGCAATCTGCAACCTTACCGCTAGATGCCACTAAATCCTACATACTGGACCTTTAAGTAATCATTCAACAGAAATAATCACTTCTATCTAGCACTGTGTTATTTATTGCACTTCTGATTAGGCCAGTCTGTTCAAGGATGTGCTTGGCATTTTATGACGTACTATGCTCTGACATTGACACTATGAAAAACTCAGCCTCAAGTCCCCAATATGCGAGCAGGTTTATAGCCTGACAACTCATTCATTTTTCAAAATTATTATTTTTGGTACTAAATCACATTTTTTGGAACATCTTTAATTTTTTTTGAATGTATATAGAGAAGGAGGTATTTTAGCTACCAGGGGTTAGTTGCAGACTGTTCTCACCGTGTGTGTGTGTGTGTGTGTGTGTGTAGGTGTGTATAGGTTTGTGTGATTGTGTGTGTCTTTGTATGTACTTTATATGTTATACTCAACTTTACCTATTAGTTGTTTGTTTATGGCATTCACACTTGTGAAGGACCTGTTTACAGATCAGACCAAGGTGTAAAATCACTCCTTCTTCCATCCAACATTAATGTGTTCCCAAAGAATGAACTAGATGATGCAATGGAAAGAATGACAACATAAAACATCAAACGATGTACATTACACGATGAAGATAGATTGGCATTTAAATGTGTTTGAGGAACGCTGAGCTTTTTATCTAAAAGCGGGCTCTGGGGAGTCCTGTGCTCTAATAAACGGGACCGGCAGGCAAGCGGGCATGCCGACACAGTTAAAATCAGCCGGGCTCAGTCAACAAGCTCTACTTGAGCCTCCACTGCCTGCCGAAAGAGATAGCGCTTCCACGTCATAACTTAAAGCACAGGAAAAGGAAGCAGTAATGGTTTGGTAGGGCAAGAGAAAAGCAAAAGACAAAGCAAAACGGAGGGAAACACTGGACAAGTGAAGCGAATGCGATAAAAAATGAATGAGGGAAAACAAGAGCAGGTAAGGAATAGAAAGGGCATTTCATACCAGAAATAATGGCCAAATCTTTGAGAATGAATGATAGAGTAAAATAATACTGGAGTACTGGCAACACTCCAAACACTCCAGGTTTTCAACCTCTATGACCATGCGTGAAGCACCGCAGTGTATGAATCACACTGTACACTACACAGCAGATATGGGGATTTAATGCTGTTCAAGACAGATTAAGAGCACCGCCCTGCTCATTAATGTGAGGCCCACTGTATACAACACACCACAGCTTCTTGAGTCTTCACTGAGGGGCAAAACATGGAAATGAGGATTATTTATGAGTAATGCAATGCTAATTAAAGTATTTTGTTGCTCTTATGCAAAAGACCTTATAAAACAAAGCTGTGATGCGCCCAAGGGCACAAAAGAAAAGAATATGGGCCAGTGTATTATTTATCCCAATATATTTCACCCTCAACCCTATGATTTATCCAACATGGCTGCCACAGCTCTGTTGAATTAGGTATGAGGCTAAAAAAAGACGGAATGAGGTTTCATAAAATATTGGGCCAGTTGTGGCTTTGTGCAGAAAAAGAAAGACATGAAATTGACAGTTCCTACAACACCACAGCAATTTGATACTGTATATTCTTTACTGTTTTAAAGGGTAGGCAACAGGTAGTTTTACAGTATTCAAGCAAGCTTAATTGTCCAAGAAGCATTTATACCGTGCCGCTAACTCCCATACAGTTTAGCTAACAGTAGCTAGCAATCTTTCTTGTTTTGTCCCAGTGTTTTTAAACTTATGCACTTACTTTGAAGAAAACTCCAGCACAAATTACATGCATGTGCAATGTTTAAAGCTATGAAACCTAGTAAAGCTAGTTGATTCTTTTCTGCGTTTTATTAGTTATTTAGGGATGCTAATGATACTGTGCTGTGTATTGTGCATTGTCACTGTAATTATGCATGTTTTCATTGCTATAATTCAGAATATTTCCCTAACTAAAATGAAAAAAATGTTCTGCTGTGGCACAAACCCAATTGATATTTGAAGGTAAAATACGGTTCAGCATGTTGCTTTGAGGTGAAGGGTATATCAAGGGTCGGAGCCTTCGATCAAACAATGTGGCGTAGGGGACTCTTGGCTGTCTGGTGGGTTTATGGATTATGGAGTTGAACCCAATCCAACAGCGGTGGTCGATGGTGACACACGAGATGCTGCTGTTGTCAGTAGACTGCTAAGTAACCCACCAGCAGGAATTATTACAGAGGGGCTTTGTGCCAATATAGTGCAGAGAAAAGTACTGGACTGAATGTGGGTGTGTCTATCTTTCATGTGAGCGGCGAGCTAGTTTGCGGGACTAAGAGCGTGTGAACATGCTGGCACGTTCCCTGGCTCTCTGACAGACCTGATTTACTCAGACACACACACACACACACACACACACACACACACACACACACACACACACTGTGTGAACGCTGGGCTGCCTAATGAACTGTCTACCGTGCTTTATTGGTACTTAAATAATCATTTTCTGCAGCATTTTCCCGCCACTAATGCATCTCATCCCTCATATTTTTTAGTTTTACATCTGTTACCTCCACTTCTCTAAAGAGCCTACATTTGCTAATAGAGGTGGATGGACATTGAGTGAAAATGTGAATATGTGTGTGTGTGTAAAAACAGCCTTCACCCAGCCCGAGAAACCATGTGGTTATAAAATAATTTTGGCCCCAGTTTTCGATTTGCACCTGCCCTGGAGTACAAAGTTCTCTTCAGTGCAAATTGGAGGCTACCGTGTCACGAAGTTGCCCACCCAACTGACTCAACATAGGGAAACAAGGACAAATGTGCAGTTTTGCTGGAGAAAAATATATAAACCTGCTTCTGTAAAAAAAAAGGAAGAAAAAAAAAGGTTATGTCTATACATGACCTAGGCATTTTTTTAAGAGGACCTGGCTGTGTAGGTGCACTGTCTGTGCAGATTGTTGTCATATGAGCTGAGGCCATATCCCTACTGGCTTTCCCCCTACAGAGTTTTGCCGTGTTTTCTCATGCAGATGCTGGCTGCTAGCGGGGAGATGCTAATTCACGGAAGAGCTGTCACCCTCTAGTTGAGCGCTGTAAGCATGAGTGACAGATGTGCAGCCGGTGGGCTCCATTTTGACAAGACGGGAGAGAGAGACTCAGACCCTCTCAGCCAGGTACAGAGTGAATATCTTTTAGGAGAAAGTTGAGCCGGCGAAGAGGAGAGCAGTACTTTTCCTGTTTAGCTATGGTGAAACTTTTTCTCCGCAAGCACTCGTGATGCACATTAGTCTGTGCGAGGTCATAAATAATGTCCTACTTCTTCGGATAGTGTGCATGGATGTAGGAAGATGGAAATAAGTTCTTAAATGCCTCCTTTTTATTTTTTAATTTGATCATTTCAGTTCTAAAGAGTTGGCAAACGCCAACGTTGGCTCATCACCTTTCTGGACTTTTGCATGGCGCGTGTGGGAGGAGTTCACATCAATCCCCTGCAACAGATTGCCGGTGGGTGTACAGTGATGGCTGGCACCACTGTTTGTCTTCATCTGTGGCATCATGGCAGAGGAGGGGGAGGCTGAATGAAGCCCTGCCGCATCCCCCTTTTTGACATTTAGTCCGTCAATTAAGTGTTGCTTTTTTGCCTTACGCTCTTCGGTGCCTTCTACGTGTGAATGTGCGGTTTAAAACTCCAGGGATATTTGGCAGTGTTTCCTTTTATTTAAACTGCAGCAGCATGGATTGTATACTGCCTCTTGTCCTTTCACCATAGTAAGTAAACCACAATAATAGTATCAATAAAAATATCAATAAAAATATATAGTAGCTACTGTATATTTGTGTAGCTCTTTGTTGTAACAGACAGACAGAGAAGGCAAGAACAGAAGTTTAAACAAAAAAGCACTATCACAAATATAAAGTTAGCAAAGTAACCTCAGACCAGGGGAGCTGTAAACTCTGGTGTAGGATATGGAACCCATGAAAACTTATTCTGGATTTGTATAGCAGCAGGTAGGGTTTGACATCTTGCTCAGACACTTCCAGGTCGGTGTGACAGTTTTATCAAGCTATAATTCACACCTATTTCCCGGCTGAATTTCATCCATATTCATGGTCGTAGGAATCATATTGAAAGTGGTGTGTGTGTGGGGGGGTCCATCTTGGAGGGGTGGGAAGGAGGGGAAGCGAATATTCTTGTGATTCGATTAATGCAAACTATTTTCAAGATACAATCACAACAGCAGGTACCATAAAAGCATCTGTCATACCACCAACCGTCTGTCGCGAGTACCTGCACTTGTGTTCAACATGGGCCGCGAACTCGCAACCTCGGGGTTGGGAAGTGGACGTGCTAGCAAAATGCTAAAACACAGCAACAGGGAGTGAGGTTTACTTTATTGCAAAGAACTATACCTGCTGCCACCTTTACATATGCAACTCACCTATGAATCCACCGATAGATAATATTTAGATTAAAAACTTACAAGGTCCAAAACGATCAGGTCCAGAAAATATTTAATAAAATACATATTATTACATTAAAAAATACCCATGGACCGCAATCGCATACCAAAACTTTTCCCTTTTAGTCCAGGAAGTACACAATCCACATTTTCGGCAGGATTTTTATTTCAGCAAGGCAGACTTTATTCATTCAATGCTGTCTTTCTCCAGTGTCCAATGTTCATTTCACCAAGTAAAAGTAAAAGTAAACACACATCTTTATTTTTTTTAATCGGCATCTCACCTTCTCCTTAGAACTACGGAGGGTAGCCTGCAAGCTGAATGGATTGATTTCAGACTGCCGCGGTCTGTTACGAATTTGTGCAGCACCGGTAATGCTAAATTATATATTTCATGACAAAAAGAAGTGGGGGGGACAAATGCCAGATTTTGAAATGGGGGGGACGCATCCACCCATAAATATTAGCTTCTACGTGCATGTCCATATTACATTTATTGCTAAACCTGGTCTTGGTAGACACACACACACTACTATTATATTTATGTATTAATGTGAAAATCCCCCATTTGCAAGTAATTGCAAACGAATGCCTACAACACCTTGAGAACGTTTAGTCTTTGCTCCTGCTGTAGGCTACATGGCGTTCCAGTATGAGATTGAATTTTCTTGAAGACGGAAACATGATTCACAAGAGAATTCAATCAAGTGAAGAAGAGGAAATTTATTAAGTATAAGAAATGTTGGACGTTGTCCCATTTCTGCCGAAGTATTATATATTCCTGGCAGACTTTAAACAGTGTTAATGACTTTTGAATGCCATTAATGTTAGTCATGTGAGACAGAAACCAGCGATAAGATAAAAGGAGATGCAAGTGGGGTCAGTCAGTGATTCTAAGCTTGAGGCGGTGGCTCTTTAGCCTCACACGCCGTACACGCTGCGTGATTCAGCCTTCAACACGATCAATCGCACCAGCATGTCAACCAAGAACCCGCACCGTAGGAGTATTTCACTATGCTTAAAAAAGGGGGGGGGGTCTGCTATTTCTGTCATGTTTTGCATCTCAATGTGGATTAGGTTCACAGATTGTGTCAACCTGAAACTACAGTAAGTAGAAGTGGAAATTCATGCATGAAGGAAGCACCAATACTTCTGGCATTCTGTTAATCTCCGCTGTCCATAGATTATAATAAAAAACAATGTCTAACTTCACCGTGCCCTTTTGAAGTCGTGCAATGTTAAGGCTGTAAAAATATCCCATTTTTTTCCAATGCGGGCTTCGGCTGTAATTTGCTTAGAGAATGGTCTGAGCCGATGATAGCTCTAGCTGGAGGAGTAGAGAGGAATGCAAGGCACTCAGCCACACACAGCACTCAGGTGTGGCTGTGAAAGGCTCACCAAACCAAAACGATTGTAATAGTGTTCTAACTACAAGGGTAAATCCAGACACAAACTGAGGATTGTTCCTTTAAAACAAAATACATCGACAATGACTTCAAAAATAGAAAAGAATAAGGAGGATTCTGTAAGTGAAAATGCCACTGGATTTGAACTCAGCTCCTATCTCAGTTGTCATCACACACATCCAATCATAGTTATCACCGAGACGGGTCCATCCATGTCACCGTCGCTAGTAAATAAAGCGACAAATAACACAAGTTGCTTTGTTCCAGTAAAATCTCTCCGATAGGAAGGCGAAATTGTTGTTGTTCTTTGTGTGTGTGTGTGTGTGCAGGCGATGTGCGGACGTTTTGACTCTGGGCATGGGGCAGCTTTCAGGCAGTGCTTTGGATCGATAGCATGGGGATTCAGACACCCACTCCATCAGTGACAGACAGATAGGTGCTATCCTTTAGTGTGTGTTTGCTGTACACATGCCCTGAACCTGATTCCTCTTAACCTTTCTCCTCAAAGTACCAAGGCCAAGTACCAAGATGTGGTGAGCTATACCTACGTTAACAGTCGCTTCTCTACACCCTCTGTAAGTTGCCTTTCAGTGTATACACTCAGTGGGGGAGAAATACGAGGCAATCTTTGCTACTGTGCTGCCTGATCTTTCTTCAGGTGAAGGAGTACGCTTGAGGGGACAAAACAGACGTGGATATCTATTATTAAGACATTGAGGGATTTGTGGCTTGATCTATGAGCCATTCATTCGGGTTGTGTATGTGTGTGGCATCAATGGAAACCCATCTTTTTTTCACCAGAACCTTGCATTAGACGTGCATTGTGCCCGCCACGCGCGCTGACTTACAGTATATACTGCTATTCTTACATATCTCCCTCCTGCCTGGCCTCACCCCCTGACCGCTGCCATTCCCTGCCCTTTTTACAATTGAATCCCTCCTCCCTTCGCGCCGTTCTTCAGTATGCGTGCTGTAGAAGAATAAGCCTTCCCGAGCTGCCATGTGCTATGCCGTCTGCCCGCCTGTGGTTTATGTATAATGTATCCCGTGTCCTCTTCACTCCTATTCAACACAGAAGAAAAAAAACCTCAGCGGATGCCAAGTGTGACGGCACACGGACGCGAACAAGGGTCAGATTCTCTTCCCTTTTTTCTTTCTTAGTTAAAAGTGTCAGATAATGGCTATAATTGTGTCTGAGTGTTGGACAATGGTCCAGTTTCATTACATCTGATGTTTTATCTACTATAATTTTTTTGGACTAATGCAGTCCACGCATAGGCAGATTCAATCGTTGAGGGGAGCTACATAATACAGTACCCCTCTTGCCGGACCCTAAAGAGATAAAACATGTAATTATGGCTTTTAATTTTAAAATAGCCTGGAGGGGGAACACATTTCTAGAAACTGTCGTTAAAATGGTCTGTGATGTTTTACATTACATTGAGCTCATGGTACTGTATTGGTTTGCCGGCGGTTGAGCTATTTGTCTCCCACACACCTCCAGCTTTTGTGGATTCATACTGCATTTCTTCTTTTTTTCTGGTGGAGAAAATCCCTGAAGCCTCACTTCGTTGAATAAAACATGCAACCAGAGCTGGTATAATAAATGACTAAAGAGCTATACAGTACTGTCTCACATGCTTGTTTATATATGTGGTACCTCCCTTTAAATACTGGTCAAATCAGGGCCATGAGCAACTTTCAGAAGCCTTGTTCCAGTTACCTTGCTGTGTAGGGAGATACATTATCTCAAGTGACCTGTCTAAAACACGTGAGAAATTGCATTGAGTCAGCTTAGAGGCTCTGAATATAGCCTACTAATTGTTGTAGGCTATATTACAGGCCTAACTTCAGTAATGATTAATGGAAGGAAAATACATGTATATCTGAAATAGTCTACCTCTTGGGACGACGCGAGAACTTCCAATTCAGCATCGGTAATTTCTTTTTTAAGGTCTTGTTTGTTTTGCATCTTTAAAGAATTCAGTCTTTAATGTATGCTGAAAGCTGTCAATTTATAAGTTGATGATTGCCACACCTGCTTAAATTATGTCTGTGTTATATGTAAATTAAGACAGGGGCCACATGTTCTCGCTTCCACGACTTTAGTAATCTGCGATGACATCTACGCTCATTCCGACCAGGTGTGACAGTTTCCTGAATCA
This sequence comes from Percopsis transmontana, assembly GCA_025447815.1. Taxonomy (NCBI): domain Eukaryota; kingdom Metazoa; phylum Chordata; class Actinopteri; order Percopsiformes; family Percopsidae; genus Percopsis; species Percopsis transmontana. Next base: position 360 of record JAOEHI010008519.1, on the reverse strand, counting down.
CACTTTTAAATGATCGTTCTTCCCACGCTTGAATCTGAGATCTTTTCTAAGGTTAAGGTTTCATGAATGAGGTCCATTGTCTACGCACTGTTTCTTTACTTTTCCTGTATGTCCTGTGTCACAGTGAGGGATATGTGTATGCGTTGTCTGTGTATACATACATATTTGTGTGTTTCTTTCATTCCATAAAAACACAGAATGGTGACACTGATCCATTGTGACAGGAGACAACACAGGGGGGGGGGGGCCTTGTTCATATGCTGGACAATAATATATATTTACACAAATATATATATATATATATATATATATATAGAGAGAGAGAGAGAGAGAGAGAGAGAGAGAGAGAGAGAGAGAGAG